>JAPYZK010003517.1:0-11774 GCA_030522785.1 Platygaster equestris | reverse complement strand
GTAAATTTTCGAAACTCCCAAATTATCCTATCTGCCCCTGGATACGCCCCTGTGACTAAATTTTTTGAAAATTCTGAACAATTTGAAATTACCGGAATTCTCAGAATTTGAAGGATTTTGAGAAATCTTGAAATATTATAAATATCTAAAGTTATTTCTATATTTCGAGGTATCTCAATTTCTGACATTTTTGATGTTTTTGTCGTTCTAAAAAGTTCCGAAACTTTTTAAATTCTCGAAATTAGGGAGATTTTGACAATTTGTGACATTTTTAGGATCTTAAATTTTTCTAAAGATACCTAAAGTTTCCAAAATTTATTAAATTCATGAAATGTTCGGAAATTTACAGAAAGTGCGGATCTTTGTAATAACAAATAATTTCAAATTTACCGAAGTTCTTGAAATTTACAGAAATTTCGGAGTTTTCTGATTTATCAAAATTTCAAAACTTCACAAAACAATTTCTGAAGTTGTCAAAGTTCCGAAAATTTCTGACCCTCTCAACATTCCCGAAATTAAGTAAACTAAATATCAACATTTTTGAAATTTTCAACGACTTGAAAATGTCCGAAATTCGCAATATTTTAAAAATTACACAAAATGCTAGAAATGTCTTACATGTTTGTACTTTATACAATTCTTTTTTCCCAAAATATCCAAAATTCTAAAAATCATAAAATTTCTAAAATTGCTACAAATCCTCGATATTACTTTTTAAAACTGTCAACATTTCAAAAATTCGAACAATTTCAAAAACACTGTCCATTCCAAAAATTCTCAATATTCCTGTAATTCACTTATTCACAAGTTTACGAAAAAAAAGACTGCGAAGTGAACAGCCCCTCAAAATTAATCGAAAAATCGACTTTCATCCTGTCCAACGAAGTTTAATTCCGAAAAAAAAAAAAAATATAATTCATCGAAACTACCCTTTTCCGTCCATCCCCTTCTCAAAATGTGAACTCCTCTCTAAATTCGCTCCAAAAATCATCATTTCATTCTATCGCATCAACCTTAGCACCTCATTCCCTCACCTACTCCTCTACATTTCCCCCGACATCGCATAATTGACTCGTCCAAGCTGTTCATTACTTTTTCTCACTCGATCAAAGCTCCAGTCCCGCCGAGCGACCAATTTGGACCAATCGAGCCAATCTTTTTTTGCCCCCGCTCCTTCGGTCTTAGACAATAATCCATAATTGCACGACCACGTTTTTTACCCTCGTGGAAAGCGCTCGGTTTCGGTCTACATTTCACGTCTCTTTGGCAATTCCGGCGATTTCAATACCCGCACCGCCGAATATAATCCGCGTTTATTTGGCGGCGTAATAATTCAACCAGTCGGAATTCGCGGCTGGCTTTCGTCAGCGTTTTCGGTTGTGAAATTTCGTAGATACATTCCGCGGCACTACCGCCTCGAGATACGCCGACCAGTAGTCTCAAAACGCCGTTTGCGGTAAAACGATTTCGTTTCCTTGTATGACGACATCCACCGAGCGACCAAATATGATCGAAAAATCACGAACGGATTTCCCCGATCGACGCCCGAGCAATGCCAACCTCTCGCGGAATGACGTGGGGCAAAAAAACAAATGTCGCGAATCCTCTTTTTTCTCCACCGGAACCAAATTTCGCAAGCTCCGTTTTACGGCCTCTCGCAGTCACATAATTCGCGCTTTCTTCGGCCTGGCATTATCATTTTAATGGCGTTTTCGAATATCCGATTACCGCAAAAAGCAATTGGTCTTTTTGCCGGCTTTAATTACCCAGGCCCGAGCGCGGACATAAATCCGTGACTTTTTGTCTTAACGCCGAGTCCGCAATCAACTTGACAAATTCACCTTTGAGTGCGGGGTTCATCGTCATTTTTTCCCCCAACTCTAAATTATTCAAGGGGGAGGTGATAAATGTAATGAATTGACGTTTAATGACCACGAGCCGCATTATTCCGACTGGAATTAATTGCCACGTGCTACATGATCAACATTCCGACAATTAAGATTATCGACGATAAAATTTCATCAACGGGTAGATACACTGAGATAGTTGTTGGGTCAAAACGACTTGAACTTAGTGAAAAGTACGAAATAAATTTAGCGATACGGACGATCTAAAAATGGCTGAAATAATGTTTGGACTGACATAATCAATTTAGTAGAGTCAACCAAATATCATGGTCTGAACAAACTACATTGATGTAGTTCTCTTCACATCAAAATTACTATATCCATTGGTTGAAACTACTTCTTTTTGTAAGAAATTAAGAATTGCTTCGATCGTGGAAATAATTCAATGGGCGACAATTATGTGCAGACGTTAGAAACGTCGCGCGTGCACTCGAGCAGAAGATTTCACTCGAAAGCATCTTTCTATACAAGGCGCGAATACCTGAAAATATATCGAACGTTTCCGCAATCACGTATACATATGCGTACCACGCTTGAGCCAGGAAGAATCCAGTCTTTCTGACTTTCTACTAATAATGATACTGGTGCCCGGGTGCATGGAAATGGAAGGCATCCCGCGTTGGGATTCCATCCCATCTCTCATTACGAAATTGAAGCAGCGTTGGACAGTAGATTGTATTGCTTCATTGAGAAATTGAGTTGATTGTTACGTGTAGCCTGGACGTTTGGATGATTTTCGTATTCGATTATCAATGGTTCTTGAATGAATCAAAGTTTGGCCATGAATGATGGATTATAACATTAATTATTATAAATTTTGTTCGATTCCCATCAATTTCTATCGATCGTTACTAATTATTTTCGAGTCCCTTTGATTACTGTCAATTCTTATTAATTCTCATCAATTTCTATTGATTCTGATCGATTACCATTGACTCCCATCGATAACAATCGATTCTCAATAATTCCTATCAATTTTCTTCGATTTCTATCGATTGTTATAAATTCTTATCAATTCTCCTCAACTTATACAAATTTCCATTGATTCCCATGAATTCATATTGATTTCCATCGATTCTTATCGATGCCTATTGATTTCTATGAATCCCTATTGATTTCCTTCGACTCCTATTTATTTCTATCATTTCCTATTGATTTCCATCAATTTCTACAGATTCCTATCAATTCCCATTAACTCTCATTGATTCCCATCAGTTCTCATCAGATATCATTGATGAACTACAATTTTTTATGATCATCTCTCAATTCCCAGTGATTCACCATAATAAGTATGTTCATGTCGCACGTAAAAAACATTTGCACAAACGTTCAGAGGGTTAATTAACTTCTATAGTATGTCTATGGTATAATGGAGAAATACGCTATAAATTTACAATCTTAAATTAAACTTCAAAAATTAGACTAACGTGATTAATTTTTCTTGACACTCAATTAAAAACGAGTGTCAAAAATCTCACCTACGATTTCTTTTTGATGGACAAGAAACTTTAAGTGAACTCAGAAATGAATTTGTTAGCAATTCGTGAAATCTGAAAAATTTTCAAGTATTTTGGGGAAAAAATGAATAATTCAAGAACATTTTTCTTTAGTCAAACATTGGCATTGTCAATTATAATTTTCCTGCAAGCAATTGAACTATTTCATTTTAGAATCAAATGAATTCATCCATCTCGTAGGGAAACGTTCCATTGAATTTCCATTGGAAATGACCATTGAGTCCCTATTCAATTTCCATTGACACATTCGTATTTTAGCCAATGGAAATTTTTTTCATTGAGATTTCCATTCTTCCATTCGATTGAAGAGAAAATGTTCCATTGAATTTTCATTCGAAATTACCGTCGAGTTTTCATTCAGTTTCCATTGAATCAATAGTGATCCGGTCAATACAAATTTTGTACATTCAATTTCCATTGAGCTTTAATGGAAATTCAATAAAAATATTGTTTTAAACGAGTATTCCAATAAAATCAATAAGAACCGAAAAGAATCTTCTGCATTTCCCAAATTACAACTATCCTCAAGAACAGATGAAAATACCCGAGAACCTAAAAAAAACCTCATTAAAATCACAGAGGTCTGCAAAAATCGTTAATTTTCACAACCCCATCAATTTCCCACAATTCGAAAGATTTCCGGTCCTGCAATCATTCCTCGCCCGAGTTTTCCACCATAACATTGTTATGTTTTTATGTAATTTATGACTCAATTCCTCAACGTTCCGCTCCAATCGAATAGCGATCCGTTCACGCCGCTTTCTCCTAAAACTTTAAAATGCTCGCTCCTTAACACGCACGCGTACATCGCTTCCTCTGATCGTCGCGCTATCAGTCCTGGGCGCAAAAGTTATGCGAACCCGACTTTTCCGGGTAAAGCACGCTTCCTTGATAACACCTCAAATGCTGTAACACAGAGCGAGGGTGGAGCGATTTTTTCGAAAATCGCACGCGACTTGAAAGTCGCCGATCACAGTTCGGCGTGGTCACTTCGCGCCGTACAAGCCCTGAATGAATTATGGCCGCAAAAAAGTCCTCCGTAACGCGCAAGATAGTTTGTCTAAAAACTGGTTTGCCCGTTTTTCGCGAAAGAAAAATACTAGCAAGAAGTTTGCTAGCGGAGTTTTAATGTGAGGGGGCGAAAAAAGAGGGGTTTCTTGTCGTGGTGAAAAATGCCTTTTGCGAAAGATCGAGACATTTGAAGCGAAATATTGGAACTTGTAATTGAGGCTTAGGTTGGAAAAAATGTTGATTCACTTGTGAATTGGGATAAAAGGAATTAAGAGCCAAGAATTGATAAAATTGTGGGTTGAAAAATATAATGAACAATGTTAAAGTTTATCCCTTAGGGAAATTCTCCTCAACTCTGAATTTGAGGGTTAAACCTTAACTCTCAGCGTTATTTCGACTACTCAACTTGAGGGTTAACCCTGAAAGTAGAGGGTTAACCTTGAAAATTGAGGGTTAACCCTGAAATTTGAGGGTTAACCCTTAATTTGAGTGGTCGAAGTAACCTTAATTTGAGGGGAATTTCTGTAAGGGCAGAAGAAAAAAATTAATGGCATATTGATACCAGAAGAGGTAAAATACGGCAGTGTGTATAATCGTAGAAATTTTATGTTTCAGGTAAATATGAGGAACTGTTCTAATGGGTCTAATCAGCGATAAATGGTAGGTGATGTTTCCTTCTGGAATCGCTTCATGAATTCCCACGATTCGAGATCACATGGAACAAGTTGTGAGAGTTTTTGATTATAATTGGCGATTGCATGTGCTTTTCGGATTTCTAGGTATTGAAATGAAAGATTATAGTCATTATTTCTTTAAGTTCAATAGATTTTTCCCTTATTATTGATTTTGAAATCACATTGAAGTTTAGGAACTTGACAGGAAAAAATCCTTGTTAGATCGTAAGTTTAGGAAGTGCGAAAGATTTAATATTTAAGATTTGAGAAAGATTAACGACTCAAAAACTGAATTTCGAACTCCATCACTCATTGAACAATCTGAACTTATAAATTTCAAAACGACAGATTTTTCTGAATGAAGAATTACAGAATTTCGAAATTGGAGAAAGATGTAAATGCAATACTCAAAATTGAAAAACGGCAAGAAAAAAATTAAAAAGTGCAAAATTTATTAGAAATGCAGTTTTCTAAGTATTACATAATTTTCAGAAAATGTTATTTTCATTTCGTCCGGAAAATTTTTTTCAACGAATTTATGGATTTTTTTTTCAACATTCAGAATTCCTACATTTATTCAAAATTTTGAGCACGACTGGATTTTGGAATTTTTCAAAGTATAAAAATTGGAAACATTTGTAAATTCAAATTTGAAAATTTCTGGATTCAAGCTCAGAAATCATGAAATTACATGCTTCCAGATTACAGAAATTAAAAACTGAAGAGTGTAAAATTCCTGTTGATGCAATTTCTCGAGTTGTTCATCAATTTTAGGATTTTCGAGAATTTTGGTACACTTCAAACTGTTTGAATTTACAGAATTTTTGAACTTCAACATATTTACTGATACTTCGAGATTTTACAATTTTGAAAATTTTTGAATTGACTTTTTCGAAATATACGAAGTTCACGCGGAAATATTAAAACCTTCAAAACCTTTAAAGTTCACCAAATTTTCCGGAACTTCAAAATTGTCAGAATGGTGTGTAAAATATATGTAAATACAATTTTCCGAGTTTTTTATCAATTTGAGAATTTTCGAGATTTTCGATGCATTTCCAAATTTTCGGATTTACAGAATTTTCAGATTTCGACATCTTTACGAATACATACAAATTTTATAGTTTTTTACTTTCAAAATTTCCGAAGTTTACAAAATTCACGAAAATATCGAAACCTTCAAAATGAACAAAATCCTCAAAAATTTCAAAATTTCAAAATTTCAAAAGACCGCAGAGCCCATAAATCAAGTCATTCACTGACTTAAATCACTAACTACCTGACTAACCTACTTCTTAAATGACTCATTTTCCAAAAATCTCATTCACCAACTAACTAACTCACAAACTCAATCCTTAAATAACTCATCCAACTTCCTCCTTCCTTAATTCATCCACGAACTCAACTCCAACCCAAAAACCTCAAAACCTCCCATTACTTTCACAATTCCGCAACGCACCAGCAATGACTCAAAATCAATCAGGAATCGTTCCTCGACCAGCTGTAAAGTCTTTGTAATCGGCGCCGTTCTAAACCGCTGTCAGGATCGATCCCGATAGAGACACTTTATCGCCGCCAATTCAATTGTCTCCCCTGATTTACTTATCTCCGAGCACCGTAAGCTTCGTGCGTAACAAAAGAAGAAATTTCGTTCCATAGTTGGAACCAATTGCGTCATTTTGTTAAACAGTCCCCGGTTGCAGGAGACACGCATTACTTAACAATAAAAACATTTCAATTGCGCAATCGCGTTCGATGAGCCGGGAATGACGAAAGCCAGAGATGCGAGGTCATTGTTCTAATCGGGCCTTTTTCTCGCGGCAAAAAATCACGGCCGGACTGGAAACGAATAACGAGTGCATAGAAAGTGCATCTCCGACTGCGTTCGAATAAATCCAATTCCTCGGCATCGCGCTCGCTTTATCCCATTGATATCGAAACCGTATTGAATGCCACGAGTCATTTAGCGAATACCATTAATCTCGGCAATCACTCATCAATCTTGTCAGTCGCTTTATATTCCTTTAGTCGAAAAAATCAATTGCTTGATTAGACTTAATTTTCAATGTTTCGTCGTAAATTTGTGGACGTTGTTTGCAGATTTTTTGAGGAGATTTACGGACGGTTTTTTTCGAGATACGAGATAGTTATTGGAGGGTAATTTGTGTTAACAGAGGGTTTTATCGGATTTGCATTTCACATTTCATATTGGAATTTTTTTTAAAGTGATGTTATGTAAGGGTTTGGGAGACGCGAGATAATGAGGAAAAAGTTTTTGCAGATAAGAGGAGATACTGGAATTCAATTAAACGATCATAGACCCCAAAATACCCACCATTCTGAAACAACCCAATCTCAAAAAAGCACGAAGCACCTCCTCATTATAAAATAGACGTTCTCATGAGGATACACATTACAAAACAACCCACGGTCTCTTCACTTTATGTACGGGATGTTAAATATTATAAATAAACATGAGTCGCGAGACTCGTCAATCGGCGTTCAATAAGGCTGCTGAATAGCGCAGGAACGATTGTGGCTCCGTAATAAAGGGTAAAAGGAGAGCGAGGCTATGGGAGACTCATCGCGAAACGCTCTAATAGAATTCGCTTTTAGCTCCACCGAGGACGCTCATTGTACATGAGATTTATAAAATCTCTCTCCAAGTCATTAAAGACGCTCGTTAAGCCGACCTCAAACGGTCCATTTCATTTATTTCAATCCCGAGACGAGCTATATGAATATTTCGCGAGCTCTGTCGCAATTCCGAGCCGCGAGAATTTTAATTCTCTCGAGCGAGAACACTTTTACGCTGTATGATTGATGTAGGAACTGGATGGCTCAATTCAGCGACTTTGCAAACACACCACGAGTGGATTCATTGTTTTACGTAATATTGATACAGTTCGGGGACTTTGTTTATTCAAGCTGCGCGCGAGGGCTTTCGATAAAATCACGCGTCGTTGGGTCTTGGCGCAATTTGAGTGCGTTGCATTTGGTGAAAGCATCTATCATAACCGTGTTTACGGATGCTCGAGTTAATCCTGATCACGCAAGGATTTCGCGAGTGGTGGACTAGAAATTTAGAAATTTTATTCTGGTATTTTGGTAACTTAGTAATTTTTTGGAATAACAGAATGACGGAAAGGTTCAGTATTTTGGTAATTACAAAAATTAGAACTTTTAAACTTCGGAATACTGAAAAATTTTTGAATTGCGAAATTTTAAAAATTTTGAGGTTTTTAGACTCTATAAATTGGAAATATGTTAAAATTTCGTAAATCGAGAAATTTTCAGAACTTTAGGAATGTGAGAAATCAATGATCTGCGATGTTTGAAATTCTTGAAGACTTTCGAGTTCTTGGACATTCCCGAAAACTTCGAAATGTTAAAATTTTTTGAATTCATGCAATTTTCTGAACTTCTAAAACTTCAGAACTTCATAACTCCTCGAAACTTCAAAATTACGGAATTTTAGAGGTTTTGAAAGTTCTATAACTTTCAAATTTCAAAACTTCACGACTTCTAAACTTTAAATTCTGGAGTTTCTTGGCTTCGAAACTTCAAAATACTTAAAAACTTGAAAACTTGCGAAATTACGAGAATTTAAAAAATTAAAAAAACGTGCATTTTTTTACTTCAAAATTCTTAAAAACTTCCAAGTTCTTGGAAATTCCAGAAACTTCAAAATTTCGAAATGATGAAAATTTCTAATACTTCCGAAACTTCCGAAACTTCAGAATTTCATAATTTTTCCAAACTCCAAAATTTCCAAAACTTCGAAAGTTTGAAAACTTAGAAACTTCGGAATCCTAATACCTATTTCATAATTTTCAAGCTCCAAAGCTTTCGGAATTTCCATAATTTTCGAAATGTAAACACTTAATAATTTTTTATCCTTACAAACTTCAGAGTTTTCGGGAAATTTTTCAAAAAATTTCAAATTGAAACATTTTCAAAACTTGTAGAATTTCCGATTCCACGACTTCAGAATTTCAAAATTCCAGGAATTCAAAAATTTCCAAAGCTTTGAAAGTTCCAAAACTTTGAACTTTACAAAACTTCACAACTTCGGAACTTCATCATTCTGAAAGTCGAACAATTCAGAAAATTCTAGGCTTTAAAACTTCGAAATATTAGAACACTCCGAAATTTGAAAAATTTCCAGAACTGTAGTAATGTCGAAACTTAATAATTTTGAATCTTGAAAATTCTAGAATTACAACGTTCTTGGACATTCTCAAAAACTTCAGAACTCTAACATTTCGAAAACATATAAATTCCCAAACTTCCAAAACTGCAGAACTCCATAATTATTTTCCGAAACTTCAACATTCCAAAGCTTCATAAGTTCAAAAACTTCACAACTTGAAAACTTCAAAATACATGAAAACTACAAAAATTACGAAATTGTCAGACATTCAAAAATGTCCAAACTTAATCATTTCCAATCTAGAAAATTCTAAAACTACTATATTCTAATATTTTCAGGACTTTTACTATTTCCGAAAATTCAAAATTCCAATCTATCATTCCCATCAACATTTTCTCGAGGGGCCCAGCCTGAAATATTTGCCTCAGACCCTTAAAACCTAGGGACGGCCCTGAATACACACTATTCAAAAAAAAAAAAAAACTAAACCTTCCAACCTACGTTATTTTTCAAAAATCAGACCCTTCGAAATTCAATCCTTCTCCACTATTCCATTGGCCCGCTCGTGTTTTCGACGCGGATCAACCCGCAATGCCCGGCAATACCGAATACAGAAACACGCGGTACATAAATTAATCCGTACTAGGAAAAGTCGAAACGCGTGCGTATTAGATAATACCGAGGGGAAGCAAAAAAAGGGGGAAGGAAAAAAAATTGGAAAGGAACGCACAGTGGGGGAGAAAAAGCGAGCAACGAGGCGGCGTCCCGTTTCAAGTCGCGAGAGAAGTCCAGTTCCTCATATCTCGGCCCTTTTACGTGTGTCGGCCGATGAAGTAACTCGCGCTGAGTCAACGCGTGTCAACTTATGTCAGGATCACTTGAATCTTTAACGGTTCTGACCGATTGCCTTTCATTCGTGGCTCGACTTTTTTGCGCTTGCACGTGAGGTGAAGTCACTCGAAAAATACGGGTTTTTGCACAATATTGTACGTCTAGATTTTGAAAAAAGGTCTGAAAATGGGAATATGATTTCAGAAGCATGGAATGGATTTTTCAAAATTATATTTGACATTTGACGAGAATCATCTCATACGTTCGGGGTTTTACTATCGAATTTGAATTCTGAATCCGTCTATGATGATGAATGGGTAAAACTATTCAGTGAACCGTGAAAGGCATCCGTAATTTCTAGAATTAATCTTTCGATGCAGTATTGACTAATTTTTCTCGCCAATGCTGAGAAAGTGCTGTTGGTAATATACAATAAATCACAACGTATAACATCGTAGAACATGAATTGCGACAGTAAATTTTGTGCGTGCGCAGCCTACAAATATGATTTTGTTCGCGAAATAGTATTTTATGTGTCAGAAGTTGAACAAGTGATTTCTGGGTACGCGTTGCACCATCGGCATTCTAACGAGACGTGGAATGAAAAAGAAGAGGAAAAATTTGCGAGTACAATGACGTATTATTAATTTGTTCAGAAATACCGGTTTCGGTGGAAAGTAATCTTTTTAGATGCTCGAATTGGTAAGCTGTGGGAATTTGGAGTTGGTCAAAGCTGTGAATATTTTTTCGGAGTTTTTGAGGTTTCGTCCGAATTGACAAAGGTTCGTATTTTTTAATCCGAATATCTGATGTCGATTTGCAGAATTAGAGGATAAAATTGCGGAATTTTTAATTCAGATTTGAAAATTTTTCAGCTTTAATTTTTGATTGTAAATTTCTTTGTGTTTCGGAATGAAGAAATTTTGAATTGTCGATATTCGAGGACTGTAATGAATAAATATGAATTCACGTATTGAAGGATTGCGTACTTCAAACAGTCCTTGTTTTTGAAGAAATTGTCTTATTTTCAGGTTTTTTAATCTTATACAGTTTTATACAGTTCTCGAATCAATTCGTAACATCCAGTAATTTCGAAATTAAAAAGATGAAATTTATAAATTCGGAAATATGAATACTGTAATTATAATCGTTACATTCGATCAAATTTAATAAATATAAAATTTGGTAATCTATTATATTTATAAAACGTAATACGTTTCTAAATTTGAACTTTTTTCATTTGGATACTGTTAAATCTTTGAAATTTGAATTAAATCAGGTAATAGGGAATTTAAAAGAATGATAATTGCAATTATATGGTAATTTCCTATCGAATCTCAATTAAAAATTCAATGTAAATATCCAAAACTTCAAAATAAAAAAATGCCGACATTTTTAAAACTCTTGAGCTAAAGCTTTAAAACTCTTCGAAACTCCAGAACTTTCGGAATTCCCAAAATTTTGAGAATCCGAAAAATTCATAACTTCTGAACTTTAAAACGGTTCCAAACTTCGAAATTCTGTACAATTATCAAATACGTCGAAATTGAAAAACTTTACAACCTCAGAACTCTAAAACTTCAACATTTATGCAGAGTCGTTGAAATTTTACTCGTACAATCGCAATACATTCAAAATTGCGAAACTTCGAAGCTTCGAAACTTCAAAACTTTGAAAATTC
>JAPYZK010003516.1:0-18330 GCA_030522785.1 Platygaster equestris | reverse complement strand
ACCCATTTTTCAGGTTTTATAAAAATTTCGAAAATTCTTAAATGCGTCGAGAATTCGTAAATTTTCTGAATTTATGTTGAAGTTCAAAAATGCGCCAAATTGTAAAAAATGAGCAGATTTTTGTGCAATCTTGGAGAAACTATGTGAATATCAGAATTTTTAAAAATATGTAGATTTTTGCAAAAATTTAAATATCACCGAAATTGCGAGTTTTGCCAGATTTTGTAAGAAGTACAAATTTTTTCGATTTTTTGGTGTTCTAGCTCGAAATTTGAAGTGTGCTACAACATTTTGCGAAATATTCGATGTAGGTTCAAAAATTCGAAATTTTTCTCGAAATTTGAGACTGTCGAATTTATGTTTAAAAATACTGAAATTAATGCACAAGTTTCAGGACACCAATTAAAAAATTCAGTGACCATACTTCAAAAATCCACATGTTCGAAAATCGGAGAATTCGCATCGGAGTTAAAATTTCTGTATAATATGTATCCGAAATGTAATTCCCAAAATGACAAAATGATGAAAAAAAATGCACTCAAAACAATAACTTGAAAAACCAAAAATAACATAAATTATTCCCAACATCAAATTATTCCGAAAGCAGTCCACGATCAAATAAAAAACTTGTTATGACGAATCTTCGATGTATTGAAAAAGAAGAGGGTGAGGGTCAAAATTAGACGTTCCTTTTTCAATTAAAATCCGATTTATCGCATGAAATAAAGTCCAGATCAATTAATGGAGCACAAGGTCTTCTTAGAAGAAAAGAAAATTATGTGTAAATCTGGTTTTTTACTTGTAAATCGTTCAGATGTTTGGTGATTCATATCATGCAAAAAATCGATACATGAATTGCAAAATTATCATTATCGTGACGTTGCAACGAGAACATCGTTCATATGCACATTAGTCACAACGCACATGTAACAGATTTTTCTGTACCACAGTTTGTTATCTCGCCAAATTCTTATCACTCTCGTTGCGTGGCTTTCGATCTCGTGAAATGAGTGCGTGGAATTTAAAGCTCCGTATACGAGGTTGAGCAAAAAAATCATTATAACAGATTCATATCAATAACTTAATAACGAAATTGATCAATCTTGTGACTGCAGTACAGATGACTGAAATTGATTAGTACATTTTCAAAAATTCTGGAAACTGAAAAAAATTATTTTTGATATTACGAATTGAGAAATTTCGACATTTTGGAATTTGAGTTTACAACTTGAATATAAATTCGGAAATTTTTGATTATTTTCAAATATGAAAATTCGGAAAGTACGGAAATTTCAATTCTTGAATTTTTGAAAATTCTGGAAATGGAAAAAAATTTGTTTCGAAATGCGAAGTTAACAAATTTAAACACTCGGAATTTAAATTTTTGAATTAATAAAAATTCGAAAATTTTGGATGACTATCAAATGAAATTGAAACAAATTGAAACAAATTCATATCAATAATTTAATTACAAAATTAATCAATCTTGTGACTGCAGTACAGATGACTGAAATTTAACATTTAAATTTTATAAAGAAAGTATGCGTTAATGATTTATCAATTTAAATCGTCATTGAAATAAATTCGTTTAAATTAATATCTGAAAATTGTTGAATAAAGCAGACAACAATTTTTTGATTGTCACTTTGTAATTTAGAACGCCCTGAACAATCTCAAATTGGTTATGTAATCCGATCTAATCTTTCAAATAATCGCTGATAACGATTTGAAGTTATTCATTGAAACTTCGATATTTGCATATATTTGCTTATTTTCTCCGAATAAAATAATCGTGATTTATAATCTCTTTTCTGCAATTAATATCTCAATGTGAAAATTATTGGAATGCTCGTATTTCTGATCGGGCAGTTTTTTTGGGGGAAAAATTCAAAGTCCGAAAGTTCGTAAAGCGATCTGATCAGCATGATACTCGAAATTATGATAAGATGCAAGAATTCGAGATGCTGATTTCGAAATAAAAATACGACCTTCTTCTGTGGAGGCAAATTTTTTTACTTGCAGGTTTTTCTTGGGTTCAAAGATATCCATTGTTTTTTATCTACCTACTCGAACATTTTTTCTGACTTTGCATTAGTATCACGAAGAAAAATTAAGAAATCTATACATCTAGAATTTCACTTTGTCAGATAAAATTATGAAAGAAATTTTGAAGTTTTTGAATATTTTGGAGAATCCTAAAAAGTATCTAAAATTTCCGAAAATTCTGTGGCTTTATCGAACGCAAATTTTGTTCAAAATCTCTGATTGAGAAAAATATATGTCGAAATACTAATTAAAAATTATAATCCGCAAAAACTTTCACAATTTCACAAAACAATCAAACATCAAAAATTCCTCAAACTTCCATTATTTGCACAATATTCGTAAACTCCTGCAATTTTCAAGAAGTTTCCCGATTCTTCATATTTTTCGAAATTCCCGATCATTTTCAATGAATTTCTTTAATTTCTCGAAAATTTCCGAACTCGATCTCTTAAACTTTCCCCAAAAACGTAAAAATAAATTATTCTTATAACAAATCACGAAAAATCAAATACGCATGTTTCTCCAACAAAAATAACAGCATTTGGAATCAACAACGCCGACAATTTCTCTTTACCTTTCAATCCTTCCCACCAAACTGTTTTTGCTTCCATGACTTTTTGAACTCCAACGACTATTTCCTCGCCGCAAATTCTCAACAATAACGCGTTTCTCGATATTTTACAATAGCAATAAATAACAAAACATCGAATCTAATATTTCACAAGCACAAAAACTTACGAAACAACCACGCTACAATGACTGAACTCACGAAAATTGTGCTAAATTTGATCTTCTCAAAGAAAATTCTTACATTTATCGCAATAACCATAATGGAAATAAACATAATATTGTGTCACATGCGCAATTAGCTTATCGCACCCGCTAGGGCATTTTTCGCGTAGCTCGGACAATTTTCGAACCTTTAAGAATTTCCAAATTTCAATTCAAAAAGGATTTCTCAGCTCTGACGATTACGTGATGAGTCTCAAGATTCAATAATAACGTAACGCGGCAAACAGTGAAAGTCCTCTCGGTACTTTCATTGAACTCGATCTTTTCCGCGGAATTAATAAACTTTTCCAATTTTCCCCAAGATAATGGAACATCAACTCAAATAACAAAATGAAATACCGAAATACGAAAATCAACTTACCTGGTTTCGAAAAATACTTGATTTGCAATTTTTCCACACTTCCTAAAAATTATGTGTTCATTATAAGTAAACAATCATTTCAACCGAATGATATTTTGGAAAATTGTTGGTTATTGAAAAAATTTTGTTTAGGGAATGCGAAAACGCATTTTTTATGGAATAAGATAAATTAATACTACGGAAGTTCCGCGCGGTGACTATCGTGCCGAGACAATAATAATTCGCGCGCGACGCGAGTTATAAGCAAACGTAGAAATAAAGAAGGCACCGCGAAGAAAGGGATAGAGAAAGGGGGAGGAGAAGGGGCGTTGAACGAGGGAAAGTGGACAATGTATTTATTTATTTGTGTACAAACAGTTCAATTACAGTTCAATTGTTTGAAACGCGTCACCGGTGTTATCTAGAGTTTCTGTAAATAGAGAGTTTGGCCATCTGTAATGTATTAGTGTGTACGTGTCATCGCTGGATCCAAAATGGCGGCGGTACACACACATACTTTCGACGCGTACATACAATCGCTTCTTCCTATTGGAGCCGCCATTTTGGATTCAGCTTTGGAGAGAGCCAATCAAAAATTTGCGCCTGAATGGCCAAACTCTCTATTTATAGAAACTCTAGTGTTATCAATGGGGAAACAAGTGTACTTTATCATTTCTTCGGTTCGGAATGTGAGACTTAATTTTAAAATTCCGGTGACTGGGGATCTTGAAATAGAACTTTTTTAGGAAAATCGTGCAAGTTTTAGAGTTTGGAAAGTCACCGGAATTTGTTGAATTTGAATTTCGAATGGCGAAATCGCGTTTTCAGCCCGATTTATCGTGCTGGGATCGATTTTGTTGCAGCATTATTGGAATTTATCAAATCATACAATTTTCGGAGTTTTCCCGTCACTAAAATTTGTTGTTTTAAATTTAAATGACAGAAGTCGCGTTTCAAAGCCGATTTATAACGCCAGAAACCCTTAGAGTTCCTATAAATAGAGAGTTTGGCCATTCAGGCGCAAATGTTTGATTGGCTCTCTCCAAAGCTGGATCCAAAATGGCAGCTCCAATAAGAAGAAGCGATTGTACGTACGTGTCGAATTTATGTGTGTGTACCGGCGCCATTTTGGATCCAACGATGAAACGTACACACTGACACATTACAGATGGCCAAACTCTCTATTTATAGGTATTTTATGTAGTCTTAGAGTTTGCCCCGTCACCAAAACTTATTAGTTTCAAATAAAACGGTAGAAATCGCGTTTTGAGCCGATTCATGGCGATTGAAAACCCTTCCACGATAGAGATTGTTCCACCATCGACTGAGGATCTTTGTGTAGAATCTTGTCAGTCGAATATTATAAGTTTTGAAATCTTTCTTTTCACTAACATTTTTCGCAATTATTGGCCAATTTATCATGCTGCGAGAAATCGGCCGAATCAACGATCATGACATTAAAATCGTTGATTTAATCAAAACGACGCGACAAAATATTTGTGCAATTTTATTACACACATCATTTTCGAGAAGCGGATTCATATCAGTTGTTGTGTCAATTTTTTCATCCGAGAAGTTTATAAATTCTGACGAGCTTATTTTTCTTGATTCACTTTTCTCTTAAGATTTTGATAATCTAATTAAATTACAAACTAATCTATGTTAATGTTCACAAAATTAATTAAAGCTTTCCATATTTTTCATACATTTAACATTTATTCATAATGATCATCACTAAACAATATTTTTCAAATCCTTCTCAACAATCGTTTCAATTTTCCACCATCAAAAAAAAAATGTCTCATTTTTATTATAATCGAATTATAAAAAAATATGCATATCCTCATGATAACATCATTTTAAGAACTCTGTGACTTTTAAGTCATTACATTAGAACTTCACAGAATACAACATCTTGCATTTTTGAAATGTATTAAAATTGTTGACTAAGAAATTTATCTTTTTCCTTATAAGGATGCGAACAATGTAACGATTAGAACAACGTTTTTTTGACGTCGTCTGGAATTCGGTTCAAATACAGTTGGTGCTGTTCACCTGGAGCGGTTGCGAACACTCCGCCGGTATTGGAATAATTCGTACTTGCAAGATAAGAATATCTCTCGCCGTGGAGATTTGTTAATGTTCCTCCCGCGGCGTGAAGTACGGCTTCCGGGGCGCACGTATCCCACCTTTTACAACCTTTACTCGCAAATATATACGCGTGGGCTTTTCCTTCCATCAACAATAAGACCTGTTTCCAAATAGAAAAAACATTTTTGTATGATTCTCGAAAAAAAATAAAAAATTTCTGAATTTCGTATTAAATCTAAAATTGTACCTTATATCCAGCACCTCCAACTCTTAAAATTTCGTCCGGTTTCATGGATTGTAAGGCAGCTTCTACAATATTGTTACAATGAGATCTGAAAAATATGAAGAATTCTCATTAATTCAAAATATATTGAATTATGTAACTATTTTTGTACTCATCCATGAAAGTTATATGCAAGTTCAAAAATGGTTAAAAACAGAAACAGAATTATACAAAAATTAAAAATACGCGGATCAAGTAATTCATAATTTTCGAGTTTGAGTTTAAAATAGACTAACATCCAGTTTTCCAAATTTTCGTAAATCATAATTTTTTAAAAGGCGAACGAACTGAACATCAAGGTTCAAAAATTCAAAGACTGAGAATGTTGAAATAAAAAATTATTCGTGAAATAAAAAATCCTATGAATTCAGTATGTTTCTTTATGTATGTACTTTAGACATGAAATTTTAGAAAATATAAAATTTGTAAATTTGAATAAGGTATTTTCAAACTGATTCAAAAATTGATAATTAGAAAAAGTCATAATCATATGTGTTGTTTAACAGTAGGTTTTTCATTCCTTTCGAAATATTTCAACAAAGTTCCCTAAGTCTAAACTTTAAAATGAAGTATAAAAATGTCAGAATTCATCCTTTTTATTGTGAATTTCGATATTTTTGTGATGTCTGAATCACCTAGTAGTGGTGAGAATACATTTTCCTTGGGGAGGAGCAACGACTTGGATTCCACCAATGCCGACTCCATCGATACCCCAAATTGTTCGTCCTAATCTGTCAGTTTCTGCATTCTTGTAAAATGGCTGATGGATAATTCCACCTATTGCTCGTTCACCGATCGCTACCCCCAACAAAACCGTCACGCTTTCAACAATGCCCTGAGTGAATTCGTTGGTACCTAGAAATTTATAACGATTGATGAACATATTCAAAACGAACACAAGAATGACCATATTTATGTATGCTGAAATATATTCTAAAAAATTAACATTTCAAATAATGAGAACTTTTCCAAAAAATGAAAATATTTTAAATTTATGAAAATTGTAAATTTGACAATTATTACAAGAAATTCGAAAATAATAAAAATTCCAAATAATTGTATTCTTGAGAATATTCATGATTACTTAATCGGTAGGGTAGGGATTTGCATAGTTTTTTATTTTTAATTAACTTTGGGAGCATGATTTTAGTAAAAAAATGACCAGAGCGACAAACTAGGTACTCAAACACCTCTACCAGATGCAAAAAAGTTCGAATTAATTATTTATTGGAGGCGTAAAATAATTAATTAGAATTTTTTTTGCATCTAATAGACGTGTTTGAGTACCTAGTTTGTCGCTCTGATCATTTCTCATTAAAATAATGCTTCCAAAATTACTTAAGAATAAAAAACTATGTAAATCCCTACCTTACCGACGGAGTAATCAGGAATATTCTTAACAATCAAAATAAAAATTTCAAAATAACCAACCATCAAGAGGATCAACCCAAACTTGGATGTCCTGTTCCTTGACATCCTCGAGATGTTTCGGTAACTGTAAATTCAAAATTTCCGGATTCATGTCATTCACGATCCAATGAGACGGAACTTCTTCGTCGGCAAGATTTTCTTCTCCGATGATCGTGATGTTGGGGAATTTTTTACTCAGGGAAGCGACGATGCACTTTTGGGCCGATCGGTCGGCTTCCGTTTGCAGGTCGTTTTTCCCTTTTTCCACAATGTTCAACTGCCCTTCGTTCAAAACATCGCGAATTATTTTTCCGGCGAGAGCTACGCTCGTCGCTGAAGTTGCCATTAAACGCGCGAAAAGCGACGGATTTAAAGCCATTTTCGTATTGTTTCGTATATTTTTGTTTTCTAATAAATCACTAAATTTTCACTGCCGTCTGACAATGACAACCAATTGCAACCAATGACAACAAACATGTTTTTTTTTCAAATGTCAGTGTCAACTGGTTTGACAGTTAACAGATGTTTGAGAATTTCGCGCGTGTTACCGACTGTCAGTAAAACGTAGTATGTAAACGAGTAAAACAAGTGAGGTTAGGAGTTGGTGTTTACAATCGTGATTATATTTATTTTCAGTTGTAATTTGTACACAGTTGTATAAAATGTGTACAATACAAAATATTGAAAGTGTTTAAGTATCTAAATAATATTTGAAAACCACGAAAATGGCCGCTGGACCGATTGCGGAACGCAACCAAGGTATAAAAAGTTATTTACCGAAAATAAATTGTCGCGAGCAATGTTCACTTTTTTAATAACAATCATTTCAGTTCTTTCTATTAAATTTTCATTTTTGATGAATCCAGAAAATTGACAAGGAATTCCTAAAATTTTCATTCTCGATACATTTTTTTATTATTCCTAAAATTTTTTAAAATAATGACGTGAAACATACAACATTATAATTACTCCATCTTTCACTGACATTTTGCTGTATATTTTTGAAAAAATTGAATGTAAAAAAACTACTTATTTTCAGATGCCACGATTTACGTTGGCGGTTTGGACGACAAAGTCACAGAATCGCTCATGTGGGAATTATTCGTTCAGTCAGGACCCGTAGGTAAGAAAACTCAAAGTTTCAATTTTTCCTATTTTCTATCAAAATGATTTGAATTTTATCAATTTCATTCTCAAATTCCAAATTTTGTGTCCTAATTTGCATTATTTTTGTTGAATTCATGCTTCTGTGGAAAAAGAAAAAAATCTGATGACTCCAGAAAAATGTGAAAACTTCGATCCTTCATGAATTTCAAATAATTATTCTTCAAATTATTACAGTGAACGTCCACATGCCAAAAGACAGAGTTACTCAGATGCACCAGGGTTATGGCTTTGTCGAATTCATGGGCGAAGAAGATGCTGATTATGCCATTAAAATCATGAACATGATCAAACTTTACGGAAAACCCATCAGAGTCAATAAAGCCAGTGCTCACCAGAAAAATCTCGACGTTGGAGCAAATATTTTCATCGGAAACCTCGATCCAGAAGTCGACGAGAAACTTCTTTACGACACGTTCAGCGCTTTTGGAGTCATTCTGCAAACACCCAAAGTATATATTCCAAAAATTTCGTGAATTCTGGAAATTTCGACAACTTTCACAATTTTGAGAATTTTAATTATAAGACATCCTAAAATTCCAGAATTCAACTATTTCAATAATTTTCAAAATTACTAAAATTTCAAAGATTTCATAATTTTTTAAAAATAAGAATGTACACTCATACACCTTTTTTCCAGATAATGCGAGACCCAGAAACCGGCAATTCCAAGGGTTTCGCGTTCATAAACTTCGCTTCCTTCGATGCGTCCGACGCGAGCATCGAAGCCATGAACGGCCAGTACCTTTGCAACCGACCAATTTCCGTGTCCTACGCTTTCAAACGCGAAGCCAAAGGCGAACGCCACGGAAGTGCGGCGGAGCGGCTTTTGGCCGCACAAAATCCTCTGAGCCAGGCGGATCGACCTCACCAGCTGTTCGCCGACGCTCCGCCGGTGATGAACCCCATGATGGGCGCGATGCCCCCGCACCAACCCCCCTGGAATCCGCCACATGGAATGGTCGTGCCGCCACCGCCACCCCCGAGCACCCCCATGGGCCATGCTCCCCCACCCCCGGTGCCTCCGGTCAACATCCCCCCGCCGCCACTGCCGCCTCTGCCGCCCTCGTTACCGGGGATGCCACCCGCGCCAGGGATGCCTCCCCAGAACAGGATGATCGCGCCGCCACCCTCGCACTGGCCCATGGGACAGCCTTGGGGACCCCCGCCGCCCCCGCCTCCGCAGTTCAGGCCACCTTTTCCACCGCCCCCTCCTCCTCATTGTTAAAATGCGGAAAATTCTTCTTTTTTATTATTGGGCTTTGCAGTGTGAGCTTCAGGAATAAATGTGAGGTGATTTTTTGAAATAATGGGGTTGTTGATCGACCTGAAAGTTGTTTTTTTTTTTTTTTTTTTCGGAAAAGAAAGTTTGGGGTAAGTTGGTTAATGTGAGTTGATTATATTAGCCATTTTTTACATTTAATGTAAAAAATGGCGAACATATTTTGAAGTTTACAAATTATTAGCCATTTTTGATATTCGCTATTTCGAACATATTCGATAAAGCGACATGATATTTTTACATTACATATTTTTATATGATTTAATTTATTTGATTTACATTATATTAGTGTAAAAACGGATTAAGGTAATAATTGTAACGTAATTTTTTTTAAATTGAATGTACGATTTGAAATATGTACATTGTCTTCTTGAGGAAACATAAGTTGTTTTCGAGAAGACTTCAGAAACAATCAAGTCTATTCAGAAAAAAAAAAAAACGTAATTTTATAAATATCTAGATTATTCTGTCAAAGTAATTATAACTCAGTTTTTGAAGAGAACAATTTCATTAACTTTAATTGATTTATTCATTGCTATTCTAAATAAAAATGCGTATAGTTTTCGTTTTTACATTTCGACATTTCTGAGCTTAAACCCAAATTTTTAAAGGTTCAAGTTTCGAGTATTCATGCTTGAAAATCATAATTTTTTAAATCAGTTAAATACCCAAAATAACTTAGAAATAAAAATATAACTATTTGTTTTCTAAGTAGTAGTAACAACTAGTAGGAGTTGAATTGTTTTTAAGCTAATCAATATTTGACTGATTTTCGAAAATGGTTTCAAATCTTCATAATTTCGGATTAAAGCTCAAAAATAACAAAATTTTAAAGTTTCCAATTTTCATAACAAAGTTGTAAGGATTTCGATTCATTAATAGCAATATAAATAAATAAATCAAAAATATAAATGAATGAAGTTTTTTTTGTTCCTAACAGTTTTTTTATTGTTTTTACAGTCTTCTGGAAACAATGTTTAGATATTCACTCATGCATTAAATTTTTCTAAAAATAATGTTACGTTCTTGATAAGTTTTTTTTCCAACGACAAAATTTCATAGAAAAAAATGGATGAAATCGTATGAAAATGTGTAGTATAAAAATATATCTTACAGCTTCGTTAAATATCTTCAAGATTGTATGTAGGTGAAGGTTTTTGAAGGAATTATGACTTTTATGATAAGATAACAGATTTCGAATTATGAAAATCGCCAGAATAAAAGTTACATTTCTTTTAACTTCACAGTAAAGAAGAGTAAAGAAGATTCGTGTATATCGCATTGTTGATTAAGGAAATGTGACGCAACTTTCAGTTTAAGCAACTCGTAAATAATGCAGTATTTATTTGTTGGAAATGTGTTATCGAGCTGTCCTTGACTTTGGATTCCTAAGATTAGATAGGTACAATTTTTTTTTTTTTTTTTTTTCAAAATTTGCAGAATTTGAGTTCTAAAAATGTGAAAATCCTGAGTTTCTCAGACATTTTTAAAATTCAATGTTTTTTTAGAATTTAAAACTATCGGGTTTCCTGAGGAATTCAAAATATGTTTGAGTTTTTTCAAAAATTTTTAAAATTGTAAGATTTTAGAAACATTCGTGAATTTGCAGTTTTTTTTTTTTTTTTTTTTTTTTTTTTTTTTTGAAAAAATTCTGAGTATTTTGGAACTTTGAAATTGCTAGTTCTACAACAGATTTTCTAATTCTGAAGTTTTTCTGAAAATTTAAATATTTCGAGTTTTTCGAAAAATTTGACATTTAGAGTTCCATAAAAATTTTGAAAATTGTTAGTTTTTGGAAACACTCGAAAATTTCGATTCCTTTTTATTACGAAAATTTGATGTTTTCCCCAAAAACTGAAAAATGTTGAGTTTTTTTTCAAATTTGAGAAATCGAGTAGCTTAAAAAATTCAAGTTTTTTGAAAAGTTAAAATCTTCAAGTTTTTCGTAAATTCGTAAATTTTTGTGTCCGTTTAAAAATATGAATAAAATCCCAATTTTTTCGGAAGATTTTCAAATTATACGTTTTTATTTCAATTTCAAAATTGTACTTTTTTTGGAAGACTCGAAAATTTTGAATTCTTAGAAAATTACACGAATTATAAATTTTTTTGGATTTTATTGAGCTCGAAATTGTTCGAAAATTCAAAATATTTTGAGTTCGTAGTAAAATTTTCAAAATTAGATTTTTTCAAAAGATTTGGGAAGTTTAAAAGTTTTTTAAAAAATTCACAATTCCTCATCTGACAAGGAGTTGTCGGGGCTCCAGTGCGTAACACAGAGAACCCCGCCCCTGTTTCGTCTCCCCCCCCCCCCCCCCCATGTATTATTCATAAAAAATATTCATTTATTTATGTATTAATATCATATGTTTATTATAAATTTATAATATTATATATACATTATGATATATACTATCGTAATAATGTATTTAAATAATCAAAACAATTTCAATTTCAGAATTTTTTTAAATTCATGCAAGATATTCAAGACTGATAAAATTTTCGAATTTCAAAATATCGAGGGATTTACGAAATTTTTGCAATTCTTCAAATGTTGTGCTTTTTTTAAATGATCAAAGTTTTCGGGATTCTAAGACTGATCAAAATTTTGAGAATTTTACAAATTTTCAAAATCTTTAAACTTCTCATAGGTCTCAAAATTTTCGAAATTCCTGAATTTTTTAATATTTTTAATATTTTGAAATTTCTCCACGTTCTTGAAACATTCGAGATTCCAGAATAGTCAGAATATTTGGAATTCTCTATTGAGAATTTTGAAAGAAATTTCAAACTCTCACATATTTTTTCAGACATTTCGAAATAACCTGTATTGTAAAAATTCTCAAAATTATTGAAATCATGGAAATCTGAAAATTTTTTAAACTTTTCGTAAATGTTGAAGTACCGAAAATTTTCAAAAATCTCACAATTTACGAAATCCCTAAAATTTTTGAAATTTCATAGTAATCATAACATTTGAAATTTCAGAATAATAAAAATATTTAGAATTCTCGAAATCTCGAAAATTCTTCAAATTTTCACAATCTTCAAAGTTGTTTAATTTCTCAAAATCGTGGAAATTCTAGAAATTTTTAAACTCATCGTAATTTCCAAAATCCTCAAAAACCCAAAATTTTCGAAATTGAACGGTAATAAAAATATTTGAAATTCCAGAATAATGAAAATATGTCAAATCCTCGAAACTTCGACAACTTAAAATGTCCATAATTTTCGAAATTATGAAATTTCTGGAAATCGTTAAAATTGTAGAAACTTTTAAATTTAAAAAATTTTTTCGAATTTATAATACAGATCCCAAATTCCACTTGAAAAAAATTTTGATTTTTAGGTAAAACTGTTCATTTTTATTTGAAATCGATCAAAAATACGGACATTTCTCGAAAAATACAGAAACCAGTACAGCACACGTAAAATACAGACATGTTTGTATAAATACGGACGTCTGGACACCCTAAGGTTGTGTATTGTCCGAGCATGAACTCTGAGACATTTCAATCGAGTTCTAAAATAAAAAATTGTAAATTATTCAATTTTTGAAAAATTTCCGGGTTTTTCGCGAATAAAAAAAATATAGTCAATGCATGTCATGCGTACGCTAGATCGGCTCGATCCTCGATTGACGCATGCGCGTGTGTTGCACGAGAAATTGTCAGTCGCGCGCAAAAAAACGCCTAGAAAAAGATGCTCGAAGATCAATTCAGCTGATTCAGCAGTTCACAGTTGGTGGTTGTTGTCAGTCAAGTGGTGCGTAGGTGGCAAGTTGTGATGCGTTATAAATCCTGATTCCTGGTGAGTTATCCCATTTTTTTTCTCTATTTTGCATTTTATTTTCGCTGTTCGCAATTTCTACTCGACAATTTATGACTTTTTTCATGAAATTTCACGTGACGTGATTGCAGCCTTATTTCATTTTCTCAATAAATTCTTCGATCCAACATTGTACAGTTCACATTATTAACATTATTATGAAAATAAACAAGTTTTTTGCAATCAAAAGAATTATTGCGAATTTCTCAGTACATCGAAGGATTTTGGGTTGAAAATGTACATTTGATTCTAAAAACAATAAAACCGAACGTTTATTTGCATTCTATAATTGCAAATTTTTTTTATTTCTAAAAATTATTCAGAAAAGAACAGGAATATGCATTTTTTCAAATTTTAACATTTCATGAAATAATGAGAAATTATTTACGAAAGGCATTATTTTCATGTAACAAAAAATTCTGAAAACCTTTTTTTTTTAATAAAAGTTAAATCAGGCAGAGCGAGAATTGAAAAAAATAATCTTCAAGCATATATAACAACAATAAATTATCAATAAATTACGTTATTTCTTGAATGAACGTTTAAATAATTAATCTGATGTGATTTGGGAAAAGTTTTTGATTTGAAGGTAGAGGAAAATTTTTCGCATCAAGGAATGTGATTTTGAAATAAATTTTTATAAATAAATGGGCGATTTTTCAATTGAGAAATTCTTGCGACGACGGAAAACGATATTTTTGTAGAGCGGAAAAAAACGGAAAAACAGTTTGGAGGGGAACGGCCGGGGGCGGATTTACAAAAGGGGTTTGGGGGCCCAAACCCCCCCCCCCCCCCCCCCCCCCCCCCAAGTTTTATTTATTAATATATTTTAAATCAGCGAGTTTTTATGGTATATTAATTTTTTTTCTACAGTCAACGAATGTTATCGAGTGTTTTCGAACATTTTCGAAATTTTTAAACAATCGGAATGGATTGTCAATGGGTTAATAATATTTTTTATGATGGAATTGATTTTTTCGATCTACCCACTCAATTTTTGGCAATTGAATGTTTTTTGAGAGAAAAAAAAATCCCGGCTAGGTGGATTTTTTTTCTCGCAAAAAACATTTAATCCACAAAAATTGAGTGAGTAAATCGAAAAAATCAATTCCATCATAAAAATTTAATAATTGTTACTGGAATTTTAGTGAAATTTTGAAAATCATCTAGAACCTTCGTTTAGAAAAATATCAATAATTCTCGAAAAAATGACCGATGTTTTGAGTGCAAAAAGGTGGTCGATTTTTTCGAATTCACGAAAAATAGTGGAAAAAACAGTTATTTTCTCGAGAATTATGGCAGAAAATCATTCGAATTCCATTTTAGAAATTTTCGGAAGATTTTGAATATTTTCGAACAATTTTTTCTTGAGAATTTCCGTTAATTTTGAAGATCTAGACATTTTTACGTGGAATATTCCCAAATTTGGTAATTGGAGAAATTGAGAACCACAATAAAAAACGTTGAAATTAAGAATAAAAAAATTAGAAAATTGGAGATTAAATCTTAAAATTCTGACATTTTGAAGTAAAGAAACTTCGAGTCTTGAAAATGACAAATTTTGAAAATCGAAATTCTTTGAAATGTTATTAAGTTTTGAAAAAAATTCCGGAACATTCCACAATTTTTTAAAAAATTGCTCCTAGTAATGGACACTTTTCATAATTTATGAAATTTTTTCTTCGGAAATTTGGCAAACGATACCCCCTGAATTTTTAAACAATTTTAGAAATGAATCCCCTTTGAAAAAAATTCACCGTTCGCCACTGGGAATGGTCATTACGTAAAGTGTATTTATCCCATTTTCGTTCCATTCACCGTTTGCATCGTGTGCAAGTGTCTCAATTGATTCAATTGTTGCCCAACGTTCTTCAGTTCGTTCGAGTCATTGTTCTGCTACCGCAAATTTGTATTTTTTAAGAGAACAAAAAACAGAAAAAAACGTTAATTCTGTTTGGCAGTAATAATCAATTTCGTCTCTTGTTATTACAATTCACGAATGACAACACTTGAGCGTGAAAAACTTCGGTAAATATGTTTTAGTTTTCCTGAATTTTTATATTCCTAGCTAAATAAATTATATGCCATTATTCAATTATTATATTGAATTATATGTATCATTTTTTAATATTGCCCAAATTTGCAAATCATTATCACTCCGAAAACTTTTGTCTCGAATATTTCAAAACTTGATCAATTTTGTTCACAAATAAGTTCGTTTTTTATTTATCAAAATTCAGTCGTTCTTATTTGCAAAAATATTCAAAATAACTTTATTTTCACATATTTCGTATTTTGAGAGTTTTCACAGTTTTAAGTATGATCGAGTTTAGAAAGTGAGTTTATTTCGAGTTCAGTTTAAGTTATTTTTTTTTAAGTACAGCCAGTTTTCCCCGAAAGTCACTATTTTTTACTCCAATAATTTTATGTTTTCCGCATTTTATTCTAGACCATATGAAACGTCAGCACAAAAAGAACTCGTAACCGATAATGCAGCACAATTTTTTCACAAGTCACTTAAATCGGTACTTTAAGTAGATTGCGATTCGGACTTCGTCGCTTCCGGCCATACTCGTACGGAGTGAATTTTTCATTTCAAGTATGAAGTCTTTCGTTCATTTCTATTTTTCGAGTTAAAAAAGCTTCGAACGATCCGAATATGTATTCAACATTCATAGGCGCCGACTTTGGTGAAATGCTGGGGGCAAATGAATAAATGACGACTCTGCTTTCGAAAGAGAGATATCATTTCGAAATTTGCAGTCATTGCGTAAAACATTATATTCTAAGCTTTCTTAATACGAAAAAATATAAAATCGTTTCTTATGAGTTTCTTTTATTCATTTTTATGAACATTCATAATATTTTATTTTGAAGGTTCCAATATGGATCCAAATAAAAGACTGTCCCGTTGGTATTTCGGGGGTTTAGCGTCCGCGGGCGCGGCCTTGGTCACGCACCCTTTAGACCTACTAAAAGTACGTAACTTGTACTTTTCATCGATTTTTATAAAAAAAAAGCTCTATTTAAAAATCCGAAACTGCGAATAATGAGAGGTTTAGAGTCGAGCTAATTTGAAAATTTGTATACGGGAATTCAAGTATCGAAATCCAACAATCGAGTTGATAATCCCTGCTCACGGTCACTGCGAAGTCGTGAAAATTTTTTATTATGTTTTTGACAAATTCTGACGAAATATTCTAATTTTCCAAAGAACGAATAATTTTTTAATTTCTCGAATATCGCGTAATATTCAATTTTTTTTTTTTTTTAATATCTAAATTTTTGAACTTTCCGTGAAACTCGAAGTTTTTTAATTTTTATAAGAAATGTGAATCATTGAATTTTTCGAATAATTCAAAAATAGAAAAATATTCGAAAAACTTGAAATTTACAAATTTTCCAGAAAACTGAAAATTTCTAAATTTGCAAAAAATTTGGATTGCTGTATCATTCGGAACACTTGTAATTTTCAGATTTCTTGAAAAACTCGAAATTTCAATATTGTCTGAAAAACTCCAATATTTTAAAAATTTTTCGAGAAACTTTAATTCCTCAAAATTTTAGAAGACCCAAACTGCTGAATTCTCGCAAAAAACTCTAGATTTGTACATTTTACAAAAAAACTCAATAATTTTGAGTGTTACCCAAAACTAACAGTTTTCGAAACATTCAAAAAACTTTAAAATTTGGAATTTTCGAAAAAACTGGAAATGTTTGAATCATTTGAAACACACAAAATCCTATAATTTTTCGAAAAGCTTCAAATTGTCACATTCTTCAAAAAACTCAAATAATTTGAATGATACCCAAAACTCACATCTTTCAAAACCTTTAAAAAACTTCGAAACTTTAAGTTTCTCAAAAAACCCGAAATTTATAAATTTTCGAAAAAACTTGGAATTTTTGAATCATTCGAAACACTCCAAATTCTCAAACTTTACTAAAAACTTCAATTTTCGAAATTTTCGGAAAAACCCACAAATATTATTTAATCGAAATTTTTCATCAAGGATATTCGAAATCTAGAAAATTCGTATATGCAATTTGGAAAATGACTGCTGGAGAATTAATTAAAAAAATTAAATTCGAAAATTTGTCAGTTAATAAAGAAAATCAGCGGTAAGCTCAAAATTGGAATGAGAAAAAAAAACAAATTTGTATATTTAAGCGTCATAATACCTACATTAAAAAATATATCCACATTCGAAAATTCTTCGTCTTCAAATCGAAAAATTTGTGCATTGGTAAGTTATAATTTCGGAGTATATACGATGTTTCGAAATTAAAGGGAATGAATTCGAAAAAATACGAATTCGAATTAAATAGTTCGAACATTCTGAACCGCCAGAATAAAACGTCGTGAGCATCGAAAATCTCAATGACAACATTCCAACTCACAAAACTTTTGGGTTTGGTTCAAAAACAAATAACGCTGAAAATGTTTAAACTTGAAAATTTCATTCACGAAACAATTGAAAAAGATCGAAAACAATTTACGATTATTTCGCCATTCTTGAAAATTTCATTCACGAAACAATTGAAAAAGATCGAAAACAATTTACGATTATTTCGCCATTATTTTTTATTTTTCCGCCGCGATCTAATAATAAATGAAAAATTGTTCCAAATGAAAAATTTTCAGATAAAAACATTGTTAATTCCAAAATGCGAAAATTGTGTAACTAAAAATTCAAAATTTAAAAAATATACATGCAAATTTCGAAGTTTCAAAATTTCGAGTGTTTCGACGAAAAATACAATGTCAATATTCGAATATAGAAAAAAACGTAGTCAAATATTTAAATTCCCGATCAAAAAAATAAATAAATTCTAAACTCATCAAACTTAAAATTTTCAACTTTTTATAAGTATATTCTCAAATGAAAAAAAACTAAAGGAAAAATGGACACGATTTGTAATTTTTTTTCCCGGAAGCCGCAAATGTTGATATTTTTCAACGCGATATATAAAATTGCGTAACATTTAATCTACTTCCACTTAGCATAATCAATTAATCCAAGAGTTCGGAACGATTCTAATGAGCTTTCTGTTATCGATCGCGCATTTCATTTCCGGCGATCGAAAATAAAC
>JAPYZK010003515.1:0-29658 GCA_030522785.1 Platygaster equestris | reverse complement strand
AATCCAGGAATTAATTTCTAGATTTGCGGAGTTCAAAGCTTATAAAGCCTGAAATTTCCGATCTCAGGGGTTCTGATATGCAAAACATGATTGAAAATAGAAACATTAATTAACATGATCAATCATTAATTAACATTTCTACAGAAATCAACTCGATCGTAAAATCCTTTGAAAATTGCGAAAATCGCGTTTTATCTCTCATCTATGCCAGCTTGTATTTCTACGAGCCGGAGATGGAAAGTGAGGCCCAAAGCATCGGCCTTGAATAGCACTCCACTTGATACTGGTTCATAAACCTTGTTCCAAAGATATGCCCGAGAGGCGATATTCCGCGTGAAATGCCCGAATCCTGGAATGCGGACCTTCGGTGCACGCGAAAAATTAATGCACGAGGCGGTTTCATAAAGAAGATCTTGTAATATGTAATACCTGGGGACTTCTATCTTCGCCGAGTGAAAGTTTCGTTGAATAATCCGCGGAATCACGTTTCCATCTCTCGGACTTTGCAGCGCGAGCGCACTTGCAAAAAAACCCTTGCCAATTTTCATTTTTCTCTATTTTCAGGGTTGTTAAACCTCCCTGTTTTGGGATTTCCTAAATTTTTTTGAATTTTCCAGGTTTTGCCATTCGGTTTTGCCAATGCTTGGATTAATTTGATTAATTCGAGCATTAAATTAATCAAGATTCAGTTAGATGGATTTTGATATTCAAGGTTTGAAAAATGTGGAAATGGAAAATTTTTTAAATCAGAATTAGAAAATTCTGCAGAATTTTCATTGTATGACATCCTAGATTCATATTTATTGAAAGACGTTCGTTTTACAAATTTTTTAATTAATCTAAGTATTCATCAGGATAATTAAAATTACAAGTAATCGTATCCATAAACGATTGTATTCAAAATGAATAGAATACTGAAAAAAATCGGAAAATAATAAATAAAGTGAATAAGCGTTGTCACACCCACGATTTCTCGCACTCCACTTCGTTTTGCTAATTAGCATCGACTCTGAGAATCGATATTGGTACTGCATTAATTTTCTATACTCGGCGACTTTTCTTCCAATGAATGCTTATTTAGAAAGTATTTTTTGCATAAAGTGACGTGGCAGTTTGCAAAAGAGTGAATAAATCTGTTGTGAATTGATACAAAGAAAGACACACAGGTAAAATCAAATTAATATTAATTACAAATATTCCCCGTATACGTGGATACGGACAAAAAATGTGGGTTCCGAACAAAAAAACACATTTTCAAAAGTCACACCCGAAAAAATAATCAAATTTCAATTTCGGAAAAATTATATTCATCCGATTGGAAAGTTAATTTTTTCCGCGGTGAAATTCGTAGCGCATGAATAGTCGATAACGATTTTTTTCTCGCGTTATTCATTCCGAAGATGAAACAATGGAGGAAAAAAGCGTAAAATCGAATTTTTCGCCGGCGGATGCGATCGTTTATCGGACACTTCGTCAACTCGCGTGAATCTTGGAAAATCTGCATGGAGCGAGTCTCGCCAAGCGTGTTAATAACCATTCAGCGAAAGTGATCATTCCGGTATTTTCTGTTTTTATCGGATCGAGGTTTCTATATGCATATAAAAGGCACGACACATTCTTTCGGAATTTTTTATTTTTTCCTCGACCACTTCCGCCAACGCTGCCCGCCCCAAAAGTGTACGAAAATCGTACACTTGGTTGCAAATTTTCTCGAAAAAATTGATTTTAGGGAGATATCCAGTTCCACGTTAATATAGCTGTGAAATCCAGTGGCGGATACAAGGGGGGGGGGGGGCGAAGGGACAATCTTCCCCCCCCTCCACTTATTTTCAATTTCTCAAAAAAACTATGTGTGAAATTAATGCTATTATGATGATAATTAGTATTATTACCATAATGTTATTCAAAATTATCGTCTTACCCTTTTTTTCAAGATCATATTAAGTATTCGTATACGGAAACAAATTGAAAAATTATTTATGAGCAAAAAATTTGTGACAAAATAAAAATTTTTTGGAATTATAACAAATTTGTAAAATTACTTAAATTTATGAAATTTTTCAAACTTTCGAAAATGACGGAAATTTTGAAAATACCTAAGTGACATTTTTGGAATTTCTTTCGAAAACAACAAAAATTTTGAAAATTAGCAGAATTCTTAAAATTATAAAACATTTTAACATTCTCGAAATTTCCCAAATTTTTTTAATTTTGAAAATTTTGTAAACTATTATTTTTTGGCAGAATACTCAGAATTCTGAAAAAATTTTGAAATCTTCGAATTTTCTAGAATTTTACAGAATTCTTGCAATGTTTAGAATTTGAAAATATTAAATATTTGAAAAACTTTCAACATTTTTTAAACTATTATAACGTTTAAAAATTCCGAATATCGAAAAAATTGCAACTATTCTTCAAATTATAATAATTATCCTTAATTTTATGAAAATTTTTGTAATTTTGGAAATTTTCAGAATTTTCCTGAATAATGGTCAAATTTTGGAAATTTTAGAACAATTTCCATAGAAATTAAAAGAAAATTTTTGGGGGGAATAAAATTTTATGTGCATGAAGTTGCGATGAATGAAAGTAAATTGCGTAACATGCATATCACGAACTCAGCCTGGAAAACGGTAAGTACGCGAATTTAGAAAACATCGACGAAATTATAAATTTTCGTACTTTCACGACAAGATTTATTGTCGCTGAAAATGAAGACGGTTGAAAGTTTTTCTTTCATTGCGGTCAGTGCGTAAGATGAATTATGAAGTGGAAGTGCAGGGTTACCAAGGCGTTAAATCTGATTTTCTCGCGTCGCTGGCGTTTTGAAGGTCTCGAAGAGTGACAAAAGGCTTGGCGTCAAACCGCGACTTGATGTTTTGAAAGATTTTAACGAAATTGGTTCTTGAATAAGAATTATTCGGGATTATTCAGAATTGCGAATATCTGGGTGTTGCGTCAATAGAGGAATCAAAATTCATGTGAAGAAGGGACGAATTTCGATTCAACTCAACATTAATTACACAGTTCGACCAAATTTGGGTTTGTGATTTGTACTAAGCTCGAACTATCAAAAAGTAGTTTTTAGCCCCAGTAGCAAATCCCCCAAGCGGTTTTCTTCGTTTGCATCGATTTTCCAAGTGTTGGATTCCAGGGTTGAATGAAATTCAGTAGTCGGTTCATTAATTCACGAATTGTTTATTGAAATGTATTCTTCAAAAAGAAAAGTAAATCGATGCATATTCAAATAGGCGCATTCTACAGATAAAACCATATAAAACGGAATGAAGAGTGAGTTTTAGAGTATAGAATTTGTTTCGTAATACAACACAGGTACTGATTGTTTAAAGTTTTTTTCAACAACTCGGGCGTATCTCAGCCAATTTTCGTCCGATTTTTTTATTCGTTGAACCAAATTGGAGGTTTTCGAGGTAAAAGAATACGAATCTGCAATCATTTTGATGAAAAAATACGAACTTGCGAAATTATTTCTGGCTCTGTGAAGGGTATTTAATTCTATCGTGCCTCTCACAGCGGGTATCATGATTTATTTAGATTTATTCGGGCCGTGAACGACCGAACTATTTGGGTGTTCAGTGGTTCTCCAATACGTCTATCCATTGGAAATGTATTACAACAGTGATCTTGATTTCTAATTTATAGACGAATTAATAGACGAATTGGAGAACCACTGAACACAGGTCGTTCACAGCCGATATAAATCTGAATAAATATTGACTACCCGCTGTGAGGGGCACAATAGAATTAAATACCCTTCACAGAGCCAGAAATAATTTCGCAAGTTCGCATTTTTTAATCAAAATGATTGCAGATTCGTATTTTTTGACCTCTAAAACCACAAATTTGGTTCAACGAATAAAAAAATGGGATGAAAATTGACTGAGATACTCCCGGGTTGTTGACAAAAACTTTAAACAATCAGTTCTTGGAAAATCGGTGCAAACGAAGAAAACCGCTCAGGGGATTTGCTATTGGGGCTAAATAGAACTACTTTTTGACAGTTTGAGCTCAGTACAAATTTTGTTTCGAACTGTGTTATTAATCTGGGTGTTGCTTTTTTGGGAGCTGATGGCGAGTTGCTTTCGTGATTAGCAAAATGTAGAATACCTACCCTGTGAGATTTTTATTTCTCATAAGGCACTTTATGTAGCCTTATGAGTTCCCTGAAAATTTATGAGGTGACCTTATATCTAGCAGACCACCTTGTGAGTTGTAACATACACGGTGGAAGTGAAACAGTATGTGCAAATGTGAATGATTTCTTGAATTATGATTCCTATGAAAATTTTGAGAATTTTGATAAGTTAGATAATTATGACATTTCTGAAAAATATGAATTTTATTTTAGTTTTGAGGATTTCAAATATTTTGACGATAATTCTGTGATTTAGAAATTTGTAGAAACATCAGAAATTTCAAGAATCTTTGAAATCTTGAGAATTTTGAAAATCTTGAAAAAATTTCGAAGTTTTGTTAATTTCAAATGTTTTAGTGATCTTGGAACTTTGCAAATTTTTGAGCATTTCGAGAATATAGAAAATATAGATAATTTCGAAATTTCTAAAAATTTCGCGAATTTTGAAAACTTGTATAGTTATTACACTGAGAAAAATGTCTGTCAGTTTCGTTACGTCCAACTGAATTTTCAGTTGGATTGGTTATGATTGAAATTCTCAGTCCGGCTGATGGATATTTCAATTGCTCCTACTGAACGAGAAAGTTGGAGCCGATGAATGAACTATTTGATTTATTGCCTCTATAATAAATTTCTGTTAGAACAAGTGTCAGTTCCAGTCAACACAACTGAAATTTTTCAGTGATAACACCCTCTCAACTGAGTTTTTCAGTCTGGCCAGTTCCAACGCAGATTTTCAGTTGGACTGATAGAATTTTTCAGTGGTAACGTGTTGCCAACGGAATTTTTCAGTTGGAACCAACGAGAATTTCCGTTGCTTCAACTTTTGTCGTTTTATAACTAAAAAAATGAAATTGTACTGACTGACACGATTTTTCTGTGAAAATTACTGAAACATGTACGAATTTTTTTAGTTTTAAAGATTTTAAATATTTTGATAATAATTTTGTGATTTCGAAATTGTAAGAATTTCAGATATTTCAAGAATCTTGGAAATCTTGAGAATTTCGAAAATCTTGAAAAATTTTCATCGTTTTGATAACTCGAAATATTTTAATGATACTTAAACATCGAAAAATTTTGATAATTACGCTAATTTTAAAAACGTAGGTAATTCTGAGTTTACTAACAATTTTGATAACTTTGAAAACTTAGATGATCATGAAATTTTTTGGTTATATGAGAATTTTTTAGTTTTAAGGATTTTAAATATTTTGATAATAATTCTGTGATTTCGAAAGTGGTGAGAATTTCAGCAATTTCAAGAATCTTGAAAATTTCCAGAATTTTTAAAATCTTACAAAATTTGCAAAATTTTGGTAACCTTTAATTGTAAATAGTGTATATATATATGTGTGTGTGTGTGTGTGTGTGTGTGTGTGTGTGTGTGTATAATTTCAATAAAAATAAAATAGAAATTTCAGAAATTTCAAGAATCTTGAAAATGTTAAGAATATTGAAAATCTTGAAAAATTTCCAAAGTATTGCTGATTTTAAATCTTTTAATGATCCTGAAACTTTGGAAAATTTCAATAATTTCGAGAATTCTGAAAATTTAGATAATTCTGAAATTTCGGGAAATTTTTAGAATCATGGAAGTTTCGAAAATTTTAAGAATTCACGAAGTTGAGAGTATTGGGAATATTTTCACTATTCTGGCATTTCGAAAGTTTTCAGAATTCCAAAAATGTTGACATTTTAAAAAATTTTGAGAATTTTAACCATGTTATAAAATTTCAGTACATATGAGACTTCTCAAATTTTCGCAAATTTTGAATATTGTCATCATTCTGAAATTTTTGTGATCTTCGAGAAATTCGAAAATTTACACAATATTGAATTTCCTCAAAATTTCGATAATTTTCGAAGTTTCGAAAATTCCAAACATTTTGATAATTATAAAATTCGAAAAATTCTAAGAATTTCAAAAACTTTCAAAAAATCGAAAATATGAAAAAACGTCAAAATTTTGCAAAATTGATTCATTATTAAAATTACAAGAATGTTTTGTACTTCGAATTTTCTGGACAGATTATAATTTTGGGGAAATTCGAATATTTTTAAAATACTGCATATTTCGCTACTATTTTGGTAACAATAAAATTAAAAAAATTCTAAGAATTTCGAAAACTTTTAGAAAATCAAAAATATTAAAAATCGTCAAAATTTTGAAAAATTGATTAATTATCAAAATTGCAAGAATGTTGTATATTTCGAATTTTCTGGACATGCTATAATTGTAGGGAATTTTAAATATTTGTACAATACTGCAAATTTCACTACTGAGGGGGGGGGAGGGGGGGGGTGTAGAACATGTCCTGATGTTTCGTTCTCACTACCTAGACACTCTATAATAAAACAACTTTACGAAATTTAAGAAAACTACTAAGGTTCTTCAGAAACGACCTTCTAAATCGTCCTGAAAAACCTTTAAATCTCATGAAGTCGCCTTATACGTTTTCTCATGTATAATATAGAATCACTTTATAACATTTCAAGTAACTGATAAGGTCGTATTAAGTACCCCATAATAAATCAAAACCCTCATAAAAAATTTCGTGCAAACTTGCAAGGTTTTTGAAAATCTCCTAAAATCCAGGGTTAAAAAGGGCCCATTATTCCCAAATGATTGCCAATCTCCTAACCAACATACTGCTAAAATTGACTCGTTCTTTTCGCTACAACCCGAGCCCTTATTCGCGTCATCGATTCCCCCTTCGTCCCCGAGAAGCCCCTCAGGAATGCCTGTCCTACCCGCGACAAAACAGCTCCCAAAAATACGATCGGCATAAAAACGCCACATTTCGAACGTAAAACTTTCTTAAATGCACTGGGATCGAGCCTGGTCCGTGGCATATGAGACCGCGGTGTCCAGTTTTCATAATATTCAGGAGGGGACCGCGGATTGTGGTGGGTGGTGGTATAAGTACGGGCCTGCATTCGCCGGCGTTCTCATACCCTCGCTACTGCGTCCTTTGACTCAGCCTCTTACTTTTACCTTTTTGCGAATCGCGAACTGTATCGATCACGATCGATATCGCATTTCTCTAAGTGACCGTATTCGAAAGCGAAAAAATGCACCAGTGAACCGCAGTGACATTTCGCCGCGTTTTCGTCGATTTATCATCGAGAGAGCGAACGAAATTGTTCCTTCATGACTTGAAGAAGGTGTTTCGCGATCCTTCTTCTCTTCGAGAAAAAGTGACAAAGTGGTGAAGAAAAAAGGGAAAGGAGGCGAAGAGAGAGGTTTCGACGACGAAGGAAGAGAGGAAAAGTGCACTGTACAGATATGTTGCTTAGGAGCGCGATCCTGTGAGTATCTAGAGTATCAGTGGCGTGGTGGAAAGCAAATTATTGACGGGATTTTTCAGTGGGTTGCTTCCCCCGATTCATAAATGAAGAAATTTGGGGAATGGAAAATTATGAAAATGCGGAAATTTTGATTCCGAATAGTCGAAGATTAGAATTTTGGAAATTTGGGGTTTGAAACATCGAAAAATTAGAATCTTGGGTCCTTGAAAATTTTGAGTACATGATTTTGGAATGTGGGAAACTTGGAAATTTATATTCTAAAACTGTGAAATCGATGTACTGGAATTTTTCAAATTCCTAAGAACAATTTTTTGGGTGTAATTGTTTTTTATTTTGATTCTGTACAAGATTTTGATCACGTGTAAATACTTGGAATCATGATTTATAACTTTCGGAATATATAAAATTCTAGAAATTAAATTCTGAAACATTTTTGAAAATTGTAGCGAATTTTGAAATTGTAACACTTTCAATACACAAAAATGATGAGAATATGTGGAAAATACAAAATCAATAATTTTAAGAACTTGAAAATCACAGTTGTACAGTTTTTGAACATTCTTCAAAATTGTGTAATATCCGAGAAATCTAAATCCTGAGGGCTTAAGAATTTGAAGTACACAGTTTTTGAATTTTTAAAATCGCTTTTCGAAATTGGATTCCGTAGATTCAAGAAATCAGAATGTGGGGGTTTGCAAAGCTGGAAAATGTACGTTTTAAAACTTCAAAATTAATGTTTTGGAGTTTTTTGAATATCAGAGAACTATATTTTTGGGTGGTTAAACATTCAAATTTCAGGTAACAAAATGTAGAACTTCAACTTCAGGCGTAACTTATATGTTTTTCAGCGTGAAACCCGTAAATATCAAGTTTAAAATGATTATTTTTCAAGATTTTCAGAAATTTTAGAAATAAAGGTAACATTTGTACAATTTTTGAACATTATTTAAAATTGTTTATTATCTAAGAAATCGAAATCCTGAGGGCTTAAGAATTTGAACTACACAGTTTTTGAATTTTGAACATCATTTTTCGAAATTGGATTCCTTAGATTCGAGAAATCAGAATGTGGGGGTTTGAAAAACTGGGAAATTTACGTTTTAAAACTTCAAAATCGATGTTTTGGAATTTTTTTAAATTTCAGAGAACGAATTTTTGGGTGGTTAAACATTCAAATTTCAGGTAACAAAATGTAGAACTTCAATTTGAGGCGTAATTTATATCTTTTTCAGCGTGAAACTCGTAAATTTTAGGTTTAAAATGATTATTTTTCAAGTTTTTCAGAAATTTCAAAAATAAAGGTAACATTTGTACAATTTTTGAACATTATTCAAAATTGTTTATTATCCAGATTAGTGGTGAAAACCAAATTGTTACCAGAATTTTTCAGTGTGTCGCCCCCCCCCCCCTCCCCCCCCCATCAGAAATTCCAATTTGAAAACATATAAACTCCGGGAATCGGACAAAATACGAAAATTTGTAAATTTCGAGTTCAATAAGTCGAACATCATAATTTCGGAAGTTTGGCGTTTGAAACATCGAAAAACGATATTTTTATTGTTCGTGAATTCGGACTGCACAGTTTTGGAGTTTTCTGAGATTCAAGAAATCAGAATGTGTTTCACTTGAAAATCCACATTTTAAAGCTTCAAAAGCAATTTTTTGAAAATTTTAAAATTTCAGGGAACGATTTTTTGGGTGCACAAATGTATATTTCAGTTCTGTACGATTTTAATTGTGTACGAGATTATTCGTAAATTTTCATACTTTTGAATCAGAATTTATTGCTTTCGAAGTAAAAAAATTAGAATGCTGGAAGTTTCAGATTTGGCGAATACGAAAATCGCAGTTCAAAAATTGAAAAACGAAAACTTCGAAATTCGAATATTTCATGTAAAAATTTTACGAATTTACCTTCTTCGTGTTTAAATCCACCGAGAAGAAAATTTCGATGCAAGAACTTGGAAATTCTAATTTTCGAGTCCTACGAACTCAATTAAATTGTAAGTTTGAAAAGTTCAAATAGTAAATTTCAACTCATCCGGAGTCGTACATTTCAAGCATCCCAAAATTCAAACTTTCGAAAACCGAAATGAATAAATCTAGCAATTTTTATTAGAAAATTAACCCACCAAAAAAATATACTTTCTAACATGCGAAATCTAATACCTAATCCCTGAAAATTAGAAACATTTTTCTAATTAAAATCCAAACATTCCAAAACATTGAAAAATGAATAAAAATCTACGAAAAATAGTAAAATTTCAGTACTTATTATTAAATTCCAATTTCGTACAAAATTCGAAAATGTCCAGATTTGAATAAAAAAATTAGAAAACACGAAACTTCTAAAATTTTTCATTTTCCAGTCTCAAGTCTGATAAAAAATTAAAAAATTCAAGTTTCATTTTCTGTCTCCAATTTCGCCGCCCACATAATTCCCACCTCGAGAAATTTCCCGCTTTCCTTTCTGGTCACCACGCCACTGCAGAATACCATAGTCGTGAAAATCGCGATAAGTGCGAAAAACTCGATGCGAGCGTGATAAGCGGGTTTTATGCACCCGACACACGTGAAATAGCAATTATAACTCTTCCAAAGACGCCGTAATTGATCCATTTCACGGGGGGTCCCCCGTACATGGCTAATTAGCGATTATGGACATTGAGCTCTCGGTTTGCAAAATCGACGCTTTTACCGTTCTTGCGAAATATTCCGAGCGAAACCGCGGGGATTTTGGTTTCTATTTTACGCGGTTTCCCGCAACGACGTGCAAATCTTGCCCTCGTACGAATTCAGCCATTGCGGAATAAGTTGAATTAGGGACCATTCGAGTATTACGTGACGCTTTTTTTTTGTTCTTTTTATACCCCCCTTTCCATGTAATATATCGTAACATTACATCAACACGTGGCTATCTTAGTGTTATATTTGAAAAAATGTATACTTGACTTTGTTAGAGAAGAAATTTGAGTATGATGATTTTTTTAAACTGATTTTTCTGGAAAGAGGAAAGTTTCCGAAATGTTGACTTGGCTCTAAATGTTAAAGGGAATTTTTTTTACTTTTAAGAAAGTTCTCGAAATAATGGAGATCTAAATTTTTAATTCTTAGATTTTTATACTTCGATTAAAGTCGAATTTCGAATTACGCGTTTTGTGATTTTCGAAATTCGGAGGGAATCCGGAAATTTCAATTTTTTTTTTTTTTCTCGAAAAATGAACATATATGATATTTATTCCTTGAAATGTCAAAATTCTAAAGTGCAAAAATTTGCATTTCGAATGTCAGGAATTTGGATAGCTTTTGAAAATATAAACATTTTTTGGAGCATTTAACTTCGGAAATTCGATAATTACTGAATTTTAACTTGAGCACTGAAAAGTTCGAAAATTCTTTATTGTTGAATGTTATAGAATTCTAGAATCACTTTTTTGGGTCTAGAAATTCCAAATCTGTAAATTCGAATGCTTCCTGAACTCAAAAGATATTCAAATTTCAAGATTCATAAAATTATAGTGATAGTGTTTTAGAAATTTATACTTTCGCAAAGTACTCAGAATATTTAAATCTAATTCATGATAATTGTGAAAAATCTTAAAGTTAGCTTTCACAGATACATAAATTCTTTTTAATTAAAAAAAAATACGAAAATTTCCTGAATTCTAGGGATTTGAAGGTTACAGTAACTGACGAAATTCCCATGGAATTGAATTTTGGGAACTCGAAAATTTTCGATTTGATATATAATTGCACATATTGATATTCAGGAATTCGTAAATTCGAAATTCATCAGAATTAAAATATTGATGCTCCTCCAATAAATACTTGTAAAATTCTACACTTCGACAACTTTTGAAGTTCAGATTTGAAAATTGCCTATCACATCAAGAAATTACGTATTTGATCACTCAGAATCAGAAATTGAAAAAAAAAAAAAATCATCAGTCCCGAAAATACCAAGTTCGTAATTTTAAAATTCTAAATTCCAAAATTTTTCAAGTTCGATGACCTCCAAATACCACTCGAAAAGTTGAAAAAATTTCATTCCTGAAAGTTGTTGAAAAAATCCAACATTAAAACTCGAAAATTTCGGAAAATGCCGGTGTTTAAAAATTGAAACTACACATTTCAGATCAATACTTCTGCAATAATTTTACACTTCGAAAACTCTCAAACTTCAGTAAGAAGTTCATATTCGAAAATTGCCCATCACATCGAAAAATTACATATGCGACATCACATCGAAAAATTACATATGCGAGCACTCAAAATCCGAAATTGAAAAAATAATCATAAGCCCCGAAAATACCAAATTTGGAATTTAAAAATTCTAAAAACTCTACAACTTTTGAAAGTTCGATGACCTTTAAGTACCACTTGGAAAGTTCAACAAATTCATTTTCTGAAATTTTCGATTGCCTAAATAAAAAAATTCTCATTCGAACATTTTAAACTCAAAGTCCAAAAAATCCAACATTCAAACTCGAAAATTTTGGAAAATGCCGGTGTTTAAAAATTGAAACAACACATTTCAGATCAACACTTCTACAATTTTACACTTCGAAAACTCTCAAACTTCAGTAAGAAGTTCACATTCGAAAATGGCCCATCACATCGAGAAATTACGTATTCGAGTACTCAAAATCCGAAATTAAAAAAATAATCATGAGCCCCGAAAATACCAAATTTGGAATATAAAAATTCTAAAAATTCTACAACTTTTAAAAGTTCGATGACCTTTAAGTACGACTTGGAAAGTTCAACAAATTCAGTTTATGAAATTTTCGAATAACTAAGTAAAAAAATTCTCATTCGAACATTTTTAACTCAAAGTCCAAAAAATTGAACATTCATCTCAAAAATTTCAGAAAATACTCGTATTTCGAGATTAAAACTACCCATTTCTCCATTCCATGAAATTAAATTACAGAAATCTTTTTTTTTTAATATTATCATCGAAGTTCGTAAGTTTCACTTTTAAAGTTGCTCAAACTTCTCATTCAGCTCAAAAAACTGTGCCTCACGCACTTACATCACTGATACCATTAGTTTATATAAAAGTTACGAGAAATTGTTTAATTTTAACGGTAGCATAACGGTGAAAATGCACGTTACGCCTACGAAAATCGCGAAGAAATAATTGCGAAAGTCGATGGATCATCGCTTACGTAAATGTCGTAATTAAATAAGTGCGTTTTGGCGAAAGTTTGCAATTCGAAAAATATGCCGTGCTACCACACCTCGCTAAATGCATCTTTATTTCGTTCCCTTTATAGACATAAGTATGCATACGATGTGTCTCCGGCGCTTCCTACACAAATTCCATTAAATAACATTACCCTCGTCCGTGTGATGGTTACAAATAAAGGCAGACTCGAAAAAGGCACGGTGGCAGTCGTGAGTCACATCCTCTCGGAGACGCGAAACAATCGAATTTTAACGAATATCAATTTCACAAATTTTCTCGATCCATACTACCTTCATTAAAATTTTGATTCCAACATCAATAAAATTGAGTGATTGGAAATTACGAAAATTTAAATTTTTTAACTTCGATTATTCGAACATTATAATTTTGAAATTTCGATGTTTGAAACGTCAAAAATCAGAAACTTGAGTGCTTGAAAGTTTTGGGATAATGAAAAATTCAATAATTGGAAATAAATAAAATATTGAAGTAATGATAAAATATCAAAGTATTAAAAAATGATGAATTGATAAAATAATTGGGAATTGATGAAATAAAAAAATGTAATTGGAAATTATGGAAATTTGAATATTTTGACTTTAATCATTCGAACATCAGAATTTTGAAGCTTCGATGTTTGAAACATGCAAAATCAGAAATTTGAGTGCTTGAAAGTTTTAGAATAACGAAATATTCAATAATTTGAAATTGATAAAATATTGAAATATTAAATGATAAAATATCGAACTAGTAAAAAATTATGACTTAATAAAATAATTTGAAATTAATAGAGTAAAAAAATGTAGTAATTGGAAATTACGAAAATTTGAAATTTTCGACTTCAATCATTCAAACATTCGAATTTTGAAAGTTCGATGTTTGAAACATCAAAAATCAGAAATCTGAATACATGAAAGTTTTTAAATAATGAAAAATTTAAGAATTAGGAATCAACAAAATATTGAAATACCAATAATAAAATATCGAAATATTAAAAAATTATGAATTAATAAAATAATAGTAAATTGCTAAAATAAAAAAAATGTAGTAATTGGAACTTACGAAAATTTGAAAATTTCGACTTCAATCATTCGAACACCAAAAATCAGAAGTCTTGCTTGAAAGTTTTCTAATGACAAAAAATTCAATAATGATTGAAAACTTATAAAATATTGAAATATTATTATAAATGATGAAATATAATGTAATGATTGGAAATTACAAAAATTTGAACATTTCGATTTCAATCATCAAACATCAGAATGTTGAAACTTCGATCTTTAAATCATCAAAAGTCAGGAACTTGAATGCTTGAAAGTTTTTTAATGACGAAAAATTCAATGATTGGAAATTAATAAAATATTGAAATATTAAATGATAAAATATCAAAGTATTGAAAAATGATGAATCAATAAAATAATTGTAAATTGATAAAATCAAAAAAGTAGTAATTGGAAATTACGAAAATTTGAAAATTTCGACTTCAATCATCAAACATCAGACTTTTAAAAGTTCGATCTTTAAATCATCAAAAATCAGAAACCTAAATGCTTGAAAGTTTTGGAATGACGAAATATTCAATAATTGAAAATTAATAAAATATTGAAATATTAAATGATAAAATATCAAAGTATTGAAAAATGATGAATCAATAAAATGTCTGTAAATTAATAAAATCGTAAAAGTAGTAACTGGAAATTACGAAAATTTGAACATTTCGACTTCAATCATCAAACATCAGAATTTTAAAAGTTCGATCTTCAGATCATCAAAAATCTGAAACCTAAATGCCTGAAAGTTCAAGAATGACGAAAAATTTAAGATCTACCTTTTTCCAAGTTTGCTGTCCCGGAAAATTTCTCGCTTTCCCTTATCGCCGACACGCCACAGGCCGCTAATTTTCTTTCTCAAAAGAAAATATCATTAAATTTCCATTATTGAAACTTGATAACCGCTAGTTAAGTAAGGCTCGATTTCTCATCGATTTGCATAAGAAAATGACCCTTATTGAAATGGCACTGATCAAGTTCCGTATTTCCGTGCTCGAAACAAAGACATCATCGAGTCATTTAAACTGTCCACAAGTTGATACATAACTGCCATTTTGCATTTTCCGCTCGAAGAAAACTTTCCTGGAATATTGTTGACATAATACATTGCATCGGTGTGTAATTGCATCGCAAACCGCAAAACACTTGAAGCTACTGTCTATTGTAATCCCCGGGTTTGCAGAAAAAAATCGCTCGCCGTAAGAATGCCGTTAATCTATTTTCACTGTGAAAGTTTATGTAACAAATCGTAAATAAGACTCTTATGAAATGCTAATGCGCTGCTCCGAATCCACTTTTTTCCGGTGTTAAAAAGATCGAACCGAAGCACAATCGAAAGTAACGGATTTGCATATCAGACGAGGTTTCTTTTCGGGAAAAAGTTGGCCATTTTTGTGAATTCTTGTTTGGAGAATATTTTTTTTTAGTATGTGCAAATATTTTGGCACATGTTGATTGGACAAAATATTAAGAATATTTACGGTAATTTTAATTTAACCATCAGTTTTGAGATAAGTGTGTATATTTTTTCACGTTTTGAGAAATTGTAGAAATTTTGAAAAATTTAAAAAATTTTTGAAGGATTTTTGGAAATTTTAAACTTGGATGAATTGGTGTAAAATTTTCGAATTATTCGCCATTTTTCAGAATTTTGACGATTTTTTGTATCATTTTCTGTGTTTTTGAAAATAGTGAATGATTTTATGAATTCATCTAACTTTAGAAAGGCTCGAGTGTATTTTTTTATTTTTTAGTATTATGTTGAAAATTTGCATAAATCTGGAAAGAATCTTCCAGATATTTTTTATTTCGAAAAATTTTTCAAAACACATGATTATTATTTGAAAAAATTCAAAATCTTAATTAATTTCTACATATTTTTTTCTATAAATTTCTGTGGATTTTTGAATTCAAGGAAAATCGTATTCAAAAAATGTGCATTTGGAACAAAATATCTTGAGAAATTGCGGAAATTTAGAAAGTTATTGGATGATCATTGGAAATTTCCAATTTGGACAAATTTCTGTATAATTTGTGAATTATTCGCCATTTTCGAGAATTTTATGATGTTTTCTTTTATCAATTTCTATCCATTTTTCAAAATGGTGAGTGATTTTATAAAATTCACTTAAAAAAGAATTGAGTGAATTTTTTTTCCAGAATTATACTAAAAATTTGCATAAATCTGGGAAAAATCTTCTGGATGTTTTTATTACGGATAAATTTTCAAAAACGTGATTATAAATTTATGAAAATTATAAACTTTTGAAAAAAATTTCAAAATTAAAAATCAGAATTAATTTCCACGATTTTCTAAAAATTTTTAAATTCCAATAAATTCGTCAAAATTATCATGTATTGGAAATTTGCATACATCGGAAAAAATTTTTCCAGCCGTTTTTTATTGATAATAAATTTTGAAAAAAGTCTAGATTCTTTAAAAAAATTACTAAATTCTCAAAAAACGTCTATAAATCCATGCAAATTCTGCACTTTTGGAAAAATTTTGCAAAATTCAAAATCTGAATTAACTTGTACGGTTTTCTATTCATTTCTGTAGATTTTAAATTTAAGAAAAATAAGGAAAATCGCATCAAAAAAATATATATTTTCTACAATAATTGGAAATTTTCAGTGAGTCTTCCAAAAATTGTTTCAGTTCCGAACTTTTTCGAAAATAGACAGTATTTTAATATTTCTCATTAAATTCAAAAATTTTTCAGCATTTTCGAAAATGATTGAAAATCTGTTTTTTGGAATGCAAAATGCTTATCGAGTTTTCGAAACATTCCGTGCATTACTCATATTCTTCAAAACTCCTCGAAAAGTAACTTTTGTGCCCGCTTATAGTGTCACCGAATTGATGGTTTCACTGTTCAAAGCCCATTTATTTTGTTGCACCAGCAAAATAGTTTATCCCCAAAAAATAGCGAAGTCTTTCTAAACGACGTCTTATCTTTTTCTTCTTGTTCTCTTTCGCGCCCGCGTTCCTTTCTCCATTCTTCGCCTAGCATGGCCGCTCCTTATTATCGAGATTGGCGCATATATCAAGATATTGAGATAGCACCGGCAGTTTCTGGTTTCACTTTCACGCGCCACAAAATTGATTAAGACGCGCCATTAAGACGACGTCTAACCTCCACGAATTCCTAACCTCTACATTTCTTGATCAGTTAATAACTTTGCAAAATTATCAACTACAAAATTTGATTACAAGTACAAAAACGAAAATCTGCTCAATCGTGATGGAAAATCCATAATTTTATCGTCAATGGAAAAATTAATTGAGGTTAGGAATCTACGTGTGTTTCGAAACAGGATATTTTCGAAATTCGTGACCTTTCGATGTTTTTTTCTTCAATCCAAAGGGAAAAATGAGATAAAGAGCGAGAGAGTTTAAGGTCAATAAAATGCCATTCGATTTCTAAAGCCGATCTTGATGCATGGCTTGACGTCGCGGTATTTTCATGAATGGAGAATTTCGTTCGTCGATACATCGAAATTCGAGGCACGGAAAAACGAAAATTGGCGACTTTCGAAAACGTCAACGGTTCGAGGATGATCAATGTTGCGAGGCGTTTATCATTTCACTTCGCGGAATGCAAAAATAACCCCGTCAATGGACTTTCTACATTACCCGAACGAAAGAAAGTGTCATAATCGTGTCGAAAAATTTTGCGCGAAACGCCGTCGACCGCGGGCGTTTATTTATAGAGAGCCGGAACGAGATTGCTTTTTGCGTTGCAAAATTTGTTGGATTGCGTTCATGGTGTCGTGAATTTTATTTTTGGGGGAAATTGGGGTAAATGGGCGGCTTTGACGATGATTGGAGCGTAGAAATTCAGTATTGTCGATTTAAGAGTACATTTGAGAACAGAAATGACCTTTATTGAAGTACATTTATAAAGTTTTGAATTTCCGTGTTTCGGTTGTGAAATTTTGCCGTTTGAATATGCAAATTTTGAGTCATTTGGGTAATTCCAATCTAAATTCAGAAGTTTTCGAGCGATCTAATTTTGAAATTTTGAAATTTTGGGTTCACATTTTTTTCTTTACAATTTATTGAATCATCGAGTCTAAAATAGACACAGATTCAAATTTGTTTGTTTTCATAATTTTTCGACCCGAATGATTAAAGTTTAAAGCTTTGAAATTTCAAAAATTGAAAGGAAACATTCGAGCTTTTTTCGAAAGAATATAAAATTCGAACATTAAAATATGGAATTTCAATCATTTGGAAATAATTCAAAATCATATATTTTCTATAATCAGAATTATTGCAAAAACGAGAAAATTCGACAAAAATCGATATAATTGCACATTACTCGAAAAAAAGTGTACGTTCAATGATAATTTTCTCGTTTCCAAGGTAACTAAATTTCAGTCTGACTAAAAAATTCGAAATTCGCAGATTGCATCAAGTGTAAAAGTCAGACAGTTTCGAATTTTTGGTTTTTGTAATTTTTTGTCCCGAATTATCAAAGTTTGAAGCTTTGAAATTTCAAAAATTGGAAGGAAACAATTTGTGATTGTCCTAGAGCTTTTTTCGAAAGAATATAAAATTCGAACATTAAAATACCAAATTTCAAACATTCAGAAATCATTCAAAATCATTCATTTTCTATCGTCAGAATTATTGCAGAAACAAGATAATTCCCCAAAATCGATATAATTGCACATGATTCGGAAAAGTGCACGTTCAATGATAATTTTCTCGTTTCCAAGGGGTAAATAAATTTCAGTCTGACTAAAAAATTCGGAATTCGCAGATATAATCTAGTCTAAAAGTGGGACAGATTCGAACTTCCGGTTTTTGTAATTTTTTGTCCCGAATTATCAAAGTTTGAAGCTTTGAAATTTCAAAAATTGGAAGGAAATAATTTGTTATTGTCTTCGAGCTTTTTTCGAAAGAATAAAAAAGTCAGACATTAAAATACCAAATTTCAAACATTTAAAAATCATTCAAAATCATACATTTTCTATAATCAGAATAATTGCAAAAACGAAACAAATTCGACAAAAATCGATATAATTGCACATTACTCGAAAAAGTGCACGTTCAATGATAATTTTCTCGTTTCCAAGGTAACGAAATTTCAGTCTGACTAACAAATTTGGAATTCGCCGATTATCACTGAAGTACTGTTATTGAAAGTTTTAAAATGTCCGCAAAAAAAGCATAAGACTCGTTGTCCTTCGGTGGAAGGAACGGGTAAGAAATGACGGCGACCTTCTCGAAAGAGGCAATCCTTTTTCCCAAGCGATACACTTACGAATGCCACACGCGACTTTTCACGTGCTTTGTTCGCGCTCTTCCTCTAGGGACCGAACAATATCGCGATCGCATTAACGAGATCCTATCAGATCGATCATGCCATTGACATAGCGCTCCCGTACGCAATTACGCGGCCATAAATCTCGTCTCCTTTCGCATTCTGAGATACCGCCGCTGAAAAATCTACCCTTTTTTCGAGATGCAATCGAGAGATAATTAAAATGTTAATTCCGCCGGTGTAATTTATGGACTCGGCGAACAGAGGAAGAGAAACTAATTGTGGACGGTTTTTTTTAATTCGGGAAATAATTAATATCTTATCAAGCATGCACGAGGAAATCGCGTTTCGAGACGATTAGTTCGGTCCTAATTGTCCTGCGGAAACAATAATTTCGCCGACTTTCACCGGGTTTTGCTCTTCCTCGGCGCATTCGTGGATTTCGTAATGAAAGTAGGAGTGAAGTGTGTTTCGAGTTGATACTGGGATGGGTTTTGGAAAATTGCGAAAAAAGGGGAAGAGAAATTTTTAAGTGTTTAGAAATGTGTTTTGGTTATAATCTGCGAGTTCCGAATTTCCAATTATGAAAATTATGTAATTATAAACAGAATTAAATTATTTTGAATCGTTGAATTTTCGAACTTTCCGAAATTTTTTACATTTTCGAGTTCTTGAGAATTTACAGAATTCGTCAAGTTTACGAAATTTTCAAAAATAACAAAACTTCGAAAATTTTCAAAATCGGAATCTAGCGATTTAAGAAAATTATTAAAATCTCACAACTTTCGAAATTTAAAAATTATAAAAACTTGGAAATTTGTTTGAATTTTTAAATTTTCCGATTCTTCAAAATTTGAGGAATCCGTAAAATTCACTGAATTTTTTGGAGATGACAAATTCAGTGAGTAAAAATAAAATTCGGTGAATTTGTTACAATTTTTGAATAATTTCGAACATTAAAAACTTGCGAAAGTTATTATAATTTTGCAAATTATGAAAAGTTTGAAAATTTTCAAAATTCGGAACATTGTAATTCAATAATTCCAAAATATGAAATATTTTTACCATTGAAATTTCGAGCATTGTAACTATTTTCAAAATCACCCAAAATCTCACTATTTTGCAAATGTTAAAAATTTTCAAGTTCCTCGAAGTTTTTGAAATTTTCATAATTCACAAATTTATCAGAATTGGCAAAATTGCAAAAATCTCATTATTTTCAATAATTTTAGATATCTCCTATGTTGCAAAAATAATATAAATCTTGAAAATCCTTAAAATTCCGAAATTTATATTAGTTTTGGAACAAGGTAAATTCGCGTTTTATGGAATTTATACACTCTTTCGTGTGAAGTGCGATAATTATTTCGATTTTTGTCGAATTTGATTATTTTTTGAAATACTTCTAATTGCCAAAAATGTATGATTTTAAATGATTCCTAATTTTTTGAAATTTTCAGTTATAATGTTCAAGTTCCGAACTCAATATCCCAATTCGTTCAATTTTTAGATTTTGGAAAAATATAATTTTCGAATCCCAAACTCAAATTAGTTTCAAATTTCTCCTGAATTCTCGAATTTTCCATTTTTGAGCATTATCATTGCAATGTTTCCAATTTTTTTAATTTCCCGAGTTTTAATATTCTTTAAAATTTCGACATTTCGATATTATTATAGAATTTCGAATTCTGTGACCTGTATTCTCGATAATTCGAACCTGGGAACCAAAAATGTATAAAATTGAAAAATTGGCGTTCTTTACTTTAAAATTTTACAATTGGACCTAAAATTTCGACATTCAATTACCCAAATTCGGAAATCCAAGCGAAATTAAAAAATACTCCAATTAAAGTATTCTGCAATTCCAATCTAAAAAATATTTAACTTCAGAAACTTCGAAATTTCGATCGTAAACGAGTACTCAACAATGCAAATTTTGCAAATCATCGATCTTTCACACAAAAATCCGAATTCAGAATCCCCCAAGAAAATATTGCTCTATCTTTTTTCGTGTTTCTTCACACCTCGGTGAATAGATGTGTAATATGCTAATGCGACCTGTCACATAATCGGTCCATCCGTTTTTATATCGATCGAAAAATTCCAAGAGAAAGTTTATCAGCGAAATTGCTTTCGATTACACAATCAAAAATACGATCCCGAAACATAATATCATCTCAGGCTGAAAAGACAATGTCATCAATTTCCCTTTTTTATAATGATTTTTGTTTTCGAATTTAGAGTCAATCAAAAATCAATTCAGAAAATTATCGTCGCTTTTTGATTCAGAATTCATCATCCGAAGTTTGCCAACTTGATTGCAAATTTCGTCGATTGTTAACATTTATTTCGCCACCTGACATTTCATTTTCGCGGGGTCAAAAAAAGTTTTCACAATAATCCCGGGACTTATATAATGGGCCGGTACAAAATGCAATTAACTGATAAACCCGAGTTAATAATTTAAAATTTTTCCTTTTTTCAGAGTATGTTGCGCTGTAGCGTCTGCCATAAGCAAGGAAAATGTCGATACGATAAGGAGAACCGCACAAATATATTCAGATTTAAGAGATGATTATGAAACATATCCTAGAAGTGTTCCTAGAGAAGGTGAGATAGCAGGAAATCTTCGTAGGCTAAATGTCATTAAAATCGTACTTTGTCGATTGCTCAGACATTTCACATTCGTCTTTAACAGCGTCGTTAAACCGATGGAAACTTATTGCAAATTGATTACCCGTGACGCCAGAAGCGCGGGGAAAACATGATTTTCCCCAAAAAAATTTATCCAGTATTCAACTGTAATATACATCGAATCGATGTGTGGAAACATATTTAATAGCGGTTTCAAATGATTTAGAATAATGTTGAATCATGTGAAATTTAAATATGAATTGACATCAAAGGGGAAAAATTTTCAGATTTTCCGAAAATTTTCCAAATACATGGAATCGATGTGTGAAAACGTATTTTATAGTGGTCTTCAATGACTTAGAATGATGTTTAATTATGGAAAATTTGAATATGAATTGACATCAAAGGCGTAAATTTTCAGATTTTCCGAACATTTTCCAAATACACATCGAATCGATGTGTGGAAACGAATTTAATAGTGGTTTTAAATGCTTTAGAATGATGCTGAATTATGGAAAATTTAAATATGCATTGACGTCAAAGGGGACTAATTTTCAAATTTTCCAAACATTTTTCGAATACATCAAATCGATGTGTGGAAATGGAAACGTATTTTATATCAAAGGGGACTAATTTTCAGATTTTCCAAACATTTTTCGAATACATCGAATCGATGTGTGGAAATGGAAACGTATTTTATAGTGGTTTTCAATGATTTGAAATGATGTTGAGTTATGGAAAATTTAAACACGAATTGACATTAATCGGCAAAACTTTTCAGATTTTCCAAACATTTTCCAAATACATCGAATCGATATGTGGAAACGAATTAAATATTGGTTTTAAATGCTTTAGAATGATGCTGAACTATGGAAAATTTAAATATGCATTGACATTAAAGGGGACAAATTTTCAGATTTTCCGAAAATTTTCCAAATACATTGAATCGATGTGTGGAAACGTATTTTATAGTGGTTTTGGATGATTCCGAATGATGCTGAATTGTGGAAAATTTTAATATGCATTGACATCAAAGGAGACACATTTTCAGATTTTCCAAACATTTTCCAAATACATCGAATCAATTTATGGAAACGTATTCAATAGTGGTTTTTAATGATTTAGAATGATATTGCATTTCGGAAAATTTAAATATGAATTGACATCAAAGGAACAAATTTTCTGATTTTCCGAACATTTCCTGAAATGCCCCTCTCTTTTTTTTGCCCACGTTTCCACGTAAAACCAATTTAAAAACGCGCACCTCTCAGACATGGATTTTATTACCTTTTGTAATTGTCCAATAAAGTACTTTTACGGTAAGAACAATTCGAACGTAAAGAAAGGACTAACGGTAATAACGGTCGTTACGTTGTCGTAGAGTACGTGACGTCTCATAAAATCGCCGACAATTTAAGATACGCGGATGAAGAAGACGACGAAAGAGAAGCGAGGGTCGTTAAGCCAGCTAAGAAAATCGCGCAGCGTTACGAGTCCCCGGAAAAGCGGGGAAATGGCCGGGATTTTGAGGACGGCGAGACGAGGAAGAGGTCTCAGGTGCAGTTCGAGAGTTTCGGGGATTCTGGGGTTGTTCAGGAAAGTGGGATCAGGAAAATTGACTCTTACAAACCGCAGTCGGGGTATCAGAGGGAGTCCGTCATTCCGGGCGTTTATGTTAGGTGAGTCCTTTTTCGAGGTTGGCATTTGATTTTTTCAGGGATTATTTGTGATCTGGGAGAGATTCATCGAGTGTTTTCGGGTTTTGGAGTGAAGTTCAGTTTCCTCAGGGTGCACGGTTTGAATACAGATTTATATATATTTTTGTAGGATAAACCTTGAAATTGACGGAAAACCTTTAATTTTTCCGGGTCATTTTCAAGTTGAAGAGTAACTTTAATTATTCAGGGTGTTTCTTCGATTTCAATACAGAGCTTAACTTTTTCAAGATAAAACTTGAAGTTGAAGGAAAACCTTCAATTTTTCAGGGTGGGTTTCTACAACGTAGAAACTTTCAATTTGCCATGTTCGTCTTCAGGTTGAAGAGTAACTCTAATATTTCAGGGTGTATCTGCGATTGAAATAGCGAGCTTGATTTTTTTATGATGAACCTTCAAGATGAAGAGAAACCTTCAATTTGCCATCTTCATCTTAAGGTTGACGAGTGACTTCAATTTTGCAGTGCACCTTCGATTTTAATACAAAAAATCACTTTTTGATAGGTTAAACCTTCAATTTGAAGAAAAACCTTCTATTTTTTTATGATTAACCTTTATTTTATAAAAGAAAATATGAATATCCAGGATGTACTGTGAACATGACAATAAATTCCCAATTTTAGAAAGTCATCGAGTGTTTAAGGGTTTTGGAGTAAAGTTCAGTTTCTTCAGGGTGCACCTAGATTTATATTTTTTGTTGTAGAATAAACCTTGAAATTGACGAAAAACCTTTAATGTTCTCGGTTCATTTCAAGGTTGAAGAGTAACTTTAATTTTTTAGGCTGTTTCTTCGATTTAAATACAGAGCTCAATTTTTTTTTGTTAAGATAAACCTTCAAGTTGGAGGAAAACCTTAAATTTTTCAGGGTGGGTTTCCATAACGTACAAATTTTCAGTTTACCATGTTCATCTTCAGGTTGAAGAGTAACTCTAATTTTTCAGAGTGTACCTGCAATTGAACCTTTAGGATGAAGAGAAACCTTCAATTTGCCATCTTCATCTTAAGGTTGACGAGTGACTTCAATTTTGCAGTGCACCTTCGATTTTAATACAAAAAATTACTTTTTGATAGGTTAAACCTTCAATTTGAAGAAAAACCTTCTATTTTTTTATGATTAACCTTTATTTTGTAGAAGAAAATATGAATATCTAGGGTGTACTGTGAACATGAAAATAAATTCCCAATTTTCCTTAACTCAACTTAGACGTTGGAAAAGAAGTCTAAAGTGCTTTACGGTTTTTGAGTCAAGTTTCAAATTTTCTTCGACGGATACGGTTCTTTCAAGAGTCTTACCTTCCCAAGAGCCCAAAATTAAAGTCATTTTTCCATGGTTTATCGCTAAGATGAAGGTTTTCAATGACCAATTCCAGCCATGAGTACCCAACGACGATGCTGCCTCTTCTGACAACGCCGTCGAGTCGTTCTTTCGATTTCATTCCCGTAAACGTGATCCCCGAAGACAGGAAGACTAATAATTTCCGATCTTTCGGAGATTCGAGCGATGTTAGCTTGGTTCCCGCAGGTTCGAGTTCTAAAATTCAGGTGAATCTAATATTTTCTTCCGAATGTTGCGAAACTCTACATAAAAAAACAAAATTACGTTCTCCCATAATTTTCGAACTAAAACATTTCCTCCCAATATTCTTCAAAAACATAAAAAAATCAAATTAATCGACAAATGAAACAACCAAACAAAAATAAATAATCATATAAACGAAACACCACAAAACATCGAGCTAAAACGTAAGACACAAACGTTCAATCCCGAATCCCCGAATAGGTCAAAAAAGCTCCCAACGGCATGGAATACGAATACGAGTACGTTTATTACTACTACGACGAAGACGACGGAGGTCAAGCCGAATCCAAGTCCAACACCTACGAAAGTCCGTCCAGGACGACCTCCCCCCCGAGACGCGGTGCTTCCAGCAACAACCGCAACAAGTACACTTCCGTCGAAAGGTCGACAACCGTCGAGCCCGTCAGCAACGAAGTCGTGCCGAACAGAAGCTCCAACAGAAGTCGGCAACTCGCGGACAGCGAGCCCGTCTCCGACGAGCGTCTGCCCACGAACACGAGATTCCCCCCCAGGTAACCGACCCAGGACCCCAAAACCGAGGAACACGCGCTAAAGACAGTATTTTTGCCAGATCACGTTCCAATCACAACACGGGCACGACGGAGCCCAGCAGAGCCCGGGGGAACCGACCTAGACCGACCCTGGACCTCGTGGACTCCAGCAGCTTCCGGACTCATCACCAAGAAGGCCCTGAATTCCCCCAAAATCTGCCCAAAGGGCCAGTTAGGTTCCTAGGCGTCACGCCGAACGAGGACACCGAGGACAGGCCGGTCCAGAGGACCAGGGGAAGACCACACAGGGAGAAACAAGGTGTCGCCGAGGTCACTCCCGAGGAACATTCCCCTGGTTTCAGAAGGAGACCTGCCCCGGTTGAAGAACCAGAGGTCAGTTTCATGTTTATCGAGTTTCTACTGTATTAGACCTTGATCCCTAAAAGGGAAATGTCTGAAAGTGACTTCATTTTATGTGATCGATAGGTGTGAAAGATGAAGGACTAATAGCGGGTGTTTACTGTATTTTAAGTACACTAAACTAGAGTTGACTGTATTTGACAAACAGTTGTTGAGATTCGACTGTATGTAAGTAACAGTAATCGAGATTGTACTGTATCTGAAAGACATTTATCGAGTTTCTACTGTATTAGACAAGGGCCGCCGGAACCGGAATCGAAACCGAAACCGAAATTATTGACGTATAACCGGAACCGTAACGAAACCATTATTAAGATTTTTTACAGAACCGGAACTGGAATGCTTCTCGCATGCTTTTTTCGGTTCCGTTCGTCAGAGCTTGCTTAAATGTGTTCGAATTCATGCATTGGCATTCAATATGATATGGGGAAAAAATCTAATGTCTCGAGAGTTTCGAAACAATCAAGACTCTTCTGAATACTCTGATATGCAGAATTTTTGACATTGTCCATAGCAAGCATATTTTTGTGAGAATATAAAGAATTTCAAATATACGTAAAATTTGGAAAATTTTCTAATTGAGTGAAATATCGTACGATCGAGCCACACGTGAAAAGTGTAAAAATCCGTCGATTCAGTCAAAATTGTAACTCCCGAATTATTTTACAAGAATGAAACCTTTCGATTTATTTCATTCTTAATTTTTCGAGTTTTTTATGTGTAAAACTTGAATGCGAAAATAATTTTGCAAGGGTATCCAAAAATTTTCGAATTCTCACATTTCTAAAAATTACAATGAACTATCGAAAATGATACAATGTTTCGAAATGTTAAAATTTTTGAAATTTCTCGAACTCTGATATATTGACAACTTTTTTCGAATTTTAAAAATGTTATTTATTCTTTTGAATTTTTCGGATTTTTGAAATGTTGAAAATTTGCACAGTTTCCGAAATTTTCAAAATTCCTATTATTCTATGAATTTCAAAAATTTCCCTAATTCCTAAAATCTTCAAATCCCAAAAATTGGCTGTATTCCAAAAATGTTCATAATTTCAAAAATTTTTAGGATTTCTGAAATTTTGAAATGTGGCGAAATTCGCAAAATATTAAAAATTGTTTAATTCATAAAATTTTCCAGTATCTTTGAAGTTTTTGGAATTCGTTCATTTCCCAACATGTTCGGAATTTCCAAAATTGAAAAAAATCTCAAAATTATTGAAAATCTCAGATTCTTCGAAATCTCTGGAATTCTAATGATCGAAACATTATAAAATTTACGGAATTCTTGAAATTTTTCAAAATTCTCGGAATTTATGAAACTTCAAGAAGTTTTTTCATTCTTCAAAATTTTCGAAACTCATATTATTTTTAGGATTATCGAAATCATCAGAATTTCATTATGAAAAGAAATTCCTATATTCTCGAAGTTTCCATAATTTCCTAATTTTTGAACATTTTTTAACAATAAAGATTTGAGTATTGTGATGTATCATGAAGCGATTGTACTTCATACATACTTAACTTCTTCTGTTTAATCTGATTTGTGTATGAGAAAATTACGTACCTCATATGATTTGTGCCCTGTTATCACTGAAGAACACTAACAAGTCGTTTTCATATTGAATTCAAACATCTTTTAATGCAGCCAGTTAGAACCGAAATTATAATCGGAACCGTTATTCCTGTTTACTGAGAACCGGAACTGGAACCGGAACCAATTTCAACTCTTTTTTTTTTTAACCGGAACCGGAACTGGAACCTTTAATATATTTCTAGAAGCCAAAAACAAAACGGAACCGTTAATCATTTCGGTTCTCTGTCCTTGATCCCGAAATCGAGAATTAACTGTACTTGACGAACATCCATTTAAAATCGACTGTATATGAAGACTGTCATTCGAGATTCTACTGTACTTAGACGACATTTATCCAGTTTCAACCAGCTGGGTGATAAATCGTGTTGAACCCGTTTTTTCCGGCTTCAGGTCGAACTGACGAGAGGCCAGCCAGCGAGAGCCCGCACGCCCGACGACGACGAGGAGGACGTCGTGAAGACGAAGGACGAGCCCACGACGACGGAAAACCCCACCACCGAAGTACCCGCGGCCATGAACAAGGTCGCCCTTGAACTTTACGCGTTCCTGCAGCAAGGTCAAAGCAACAACTTGATCGATTCCAAGGTCGACGACCACGCCACAACGTTGTCGAACGAGGATGACGACACTGAGGATGACGGCACCACGGAGGCGTCTGACACGACCTTGGTTACTACGGAGTCCACGACGACGACGACGACCACTACGACTACTGCGAAACCTACGACCACGACTACGACTACGGAAGCGTCGACTACGACTGCTCAGGTCGGGAGGGGGAAGTTCAGGAGGCCTGGGGTGGCTCCGGGAGCCTTGCCGGGAACGAGGAATCGGTGAGTTGGGGTTGTTGATTGTGAAGGGGGTGGTTTGTGGTTTTGGAGGACGGGAGGTGATGTCTTTCAGTGTCGACCGTTAACCTTTTCTGGAATTTGGATTCCGGATATAGAAAACTTTAAGGATGGAAATTAGAAAAATTTGGGAATTTCGCGTTTGATATTGGGAGTGTTAGAGTTTTGGATGATTGACGTTTGAAACATCGGAAAACGGTATTTTTTGAGATTTGAACTGCACGGTTTCGGAATTGTAGAAATTGGATTTTGGGAGTGAGTTTCGGAGATTTGAGGGATTTTTTAGTGCCCCACCCCTCCTCCCTCACTTTTCGTGGAATTCTGATTCTGAGATCGAAATACTTCGAAGGTTGAAAATTACGAAAATTTGGGAATTTCGAGTTCGATCTTTCGGATATTAGAATTTTGAAGGTTCGGCGTTTGAAATATGGAAAAACGATATTTTGAGTGCTAGAAATATGAACTGTACAGTTTTGGAGTTTTTGAAATGACATTTATGAATTGGGTTTCTGACATTTGGAAGATTTTTCAGTGTCCTACCCCTCCCCGCTTATTTTTCGTGGAATTTTGATTCCGAAATCGAAAAAATTCGAGGGTTGGAAATTCCGAAAATTTGGGATTTTCAAGTTCGATCTATTTAACATCAGAGTTTTGAAAATTTGGCGTTTGAAACATCGAAAAACGATATTTTGAGTGCTGGAAATTTGAACTGCACAGTTTTGGAGTTTTTGATATGACATTTCGGAATTGGATTTCTGAAATTTGAAAGATTTTTCAGTACTTTACCCCCCCCCCCCCCCCCCCCTTATTTTTCGTGGAATTTCGATTCCTATATCGAAAAAATTCGAGGGTTGGAAATTACAAAAATTTGGGAATTTCGAGTTCGATCTTCTGAACATTTGAATTTTTAGGGATGTGATTTCATGGCCCTGCTGAGAGGGGGGGGGGGGTAAATAATGGGTTACCTCATTGATTGACGCAACAATCGCCCTTAGAGCTTTGCTACATACTTTAGGGAGTTAAAAACAAATTATCCTTTTCGTTGCTTTGATTTTCATCGTGATTGATTATGACTGTATTCGACACTTTTGTAAACAACAACAAAAACATTGCAGCAATACACAGTTCTGTAATTTTGAGGTTAGTGTTGGGGAGTTTGACGTTGCGATATATGTCGAGTCGCTCGTCCGCCATCTTGTTTCCATTATCCTTACGTAAACGGTTGCTAAACTGAGCGTGAGTGAGTAAATAGCTATAGGTCGTTAAGATGAGTGTGGGCGAACAGCTTATTCTCCCACTAGTGGGCGAACGAGTTCATCACTCGCATGCCATACGCCAACAATCAGGTAATCCATTATTTCGTCCACTCTCAGCAGGGCCACGAAATTACAT
>JAPYZK010003514.1:0-19668 GCA_030522785.1 Platygaster equestris | reverse complement strand
GGGATTTGAACTTGCGACCCCTGCTTCAAAAATCCGATAGTCAACTTTCTTGTGTATCATATCTTTGTCAATTTAGATGCTTTTTTTTTTTTAATTTGAGTTGAAGAATTTTCAAATCCTATAAAATCACATGTTTTTGCGTTTTATAATTGCTAAAAAACGTTACGAACATGATTTTCTATTCCCTTGTGTAATAAAAACGTATCAAATATTATTACAAGAGAAATTCCTCATATCAGGAAAGTTTTTTTTTTTTTTATATGAAACTTTTTCTAAAAATCGCGAAGTTTTCATAAAAATAAAGGTTTCATAAGAAAATTTGGAGGCTTTCAATTGTTTTTATAAAAAAACAGGTGAATTGCATGACAATTTTGACAGATTTTATGAACAAAATTTTTTTTATGAAGTTTTTATAAAACCACTTTATAAAAATCGAAAATTTTATAAAACTTTTATAAAATCTACTTTACAAAAAAACGAGTTCTTATAAATAATTTACTGATTTTTTATAAATTTTGCCTGTTTTTATAAAAACTACGATCACTAGGGATTGTATAAATCGATTCAATTTAAATAATAATACATTCAAGTTTATCAAAGCTCGCATGATTTTTGCAAGTATACAAAAATCAGAAACATGATAAAATCGAATCAGGACATTATGATCATTTTACGAATATTTTTCCATTTAATCATTTTCGATAAAACTATTGCAGCAACGAAAAGGAGGGCCGAAAAAGCTGAGTTTACCCGTCCGCGCGACGGACACGGACGTGGCCTTGCTCCTGGGAGGTGGCGCCCTGGGAAATTTGGAAACCCTGAGTTTGGCCTTCACGTCCGTCACATCCGCCTGCGCCGAGCAACTTATAAAATTGCCAGCCTTGCGTAGTTTGGATTTGTGGGCGACGCAATTCGGCGACGCCGGCCTGCAAATCATAAGCGAGCACTTGCAAAAGCTCCAGGTCCTTAATCTCTGCGAAACGCCGGTTTCCGACGAAGGCATTTCAACTTTAGCTTGTGAGTGCGCTCGCCACATAACTCTAGGGAACTTGAATAATTCTATTATAAGTTTCAGAGTACTTGCAAAATATTGTTCAGAAATGTTCTCCCTAGCGATTGTAGTTTTTATAAAAACAGGCAAAATTTTTATAAAATTAGTGAATTATTTATGAAAATTCGTTTTTTATCAGGTCGACTTTATAAAAGTTATATCGAATTTTCGATTTTTATAAAGTGGTTTTAAAAAATTTTATAACAAAAATTTTTTAATCAAATCTGTCAAAATTTTCATACAATTCATCTGTTTTTTTATAAAAACAATTGAAAGCCTCCAAATTTTCTTGTGAAACCTTCATTTTTCTAAAAACTTCGCGATTTTTATAAAAAAAAACTTTCCTTATATAAGGAATTTCTCTTTTAGTAATATTTGATACGTTTTTATTGCACAAGGGAATAGAAAGTCATGTATTTAACGGTTTTTAGCAATTATAAAACGCAAAAACATATGATTTGATAGGATTTGAAAATTCTTCAACTTAAATTTTAAAAAAAGCATCAAACTTAACATAGATTTACTGGACAAGAAAGTTGACTATTGGATTTCTGATGCAAAGGTCGCAAGTTCAAATTCCGCTAACTCCAGAAAGTTTTTAAATTCCTTTCGATACGACATTTGAGCTAGAGCCTCATGAACTGATGAAAAATGGTATATACATTAGCAAAATGATCCAAAAAAGGTCAGAAAAATTATTGCATATTTTTAAAAATGTTGAAAAAAAATTGAAAAAAAAATTTTTTTTGATAAAACTTTTATAAAACCACTTTATAAAAAATGCGAATTTTATGAAACTTTCGTAAAACAAAAATTTTTACAAAAATGTTTTATAAGGTTTTTATAAAAACTAGAATCACTAGGGTTTGGAATCCAATCGAAATTTTCAATGCAAATCCTCTGATTTTTCAGCAATGACAAGCCTGAGAAAGCTGAATCTCAACAGCACGAAATTGTCGGCGCATACTTTCGAGTCCCTGAAAAAAAGGTTGCCAGCCTTGCAAGAATTCGATGTTCGATACACCGAAGCTTGGTGACCCGAGCTCATAAGCAATGGGACGTTCTAAAGACTCCAAAGTTCACTCCCGCCAGTTCCATTGCGCGAAAACGCCGAAGACCCAACGAGAGAAAGGCTCTTTCTTCCAGAAAACTGCCTCCAATAGAGCGAAAATCAAAAGATTCGCTCCTTTTTTATCCATTTATTTATTCCTCTATTTATTTCTTATACGAGTAAGTTAATTTCTTTAGTACCATAATTATTGTGATTACTTTTTTCGGTAATTTACATTTATAAGTGAATTTTTTATATTGCGTCGATGTGCGAAATGCGAAAGTTTGGTTATTTATTGTACTTGTCAAAACGACGTTTACGTCTCATTCGATACAACATTTGTGGAATCTCAGAGATTTTTTTAATTTAAACTATATAATTATAATAACATATATCTCGATCTCAAATCTGAGCTTAAGCATTGCTTTTTCTGCGATTTATCACTGTTGAAAGCGTACTTTACCGTTTGTTATTCTCACCGCATTTACGAGGGATGTATATATACAATATTTCAAAATTGTCTACGAGACAAAAGCTGATTACACTAACTTAGACACACACAAAAATTCCGTACGATCACTGCCAATTATTCGATTCGTCGCGAGTTAATTTTGGAACTTCACGTCTTTATTACAAATATCGAACGATTTTAGGGTAAGTAGATTCTGTGCTTAGTCCAAGTTAGCGCAGTGAAAATTGATCTGACAAATTTCGTCGTGTTCTCTCTGATATCAGGGAAATGTGAAATTTGGCAGCAATTTTTCCGGGAACAGGGAGTAATTCGGTCGAGATGCGATTTGAAAATGTACGATAATTATTATCCTTCAGCAGTTGTTGTAACTCAAGTTCTAGAATGTATAGTCGTTTGCATTTTTGTTCTTCAAAAAGTTGCACGATTCGGGAGCAAGTATCGTAACAAGACTGTTCACGTCAATTTCAGCATAAGAAACTATTTATTCAGTTGGTTACGGCTGTTCAGTGATTATTATGACAACAATAAATATGAATTTCTTACTGTAATTCGAATGACTTTTTTGTACATCTCATTTTGCATTGTAAATGTCCAATCTTCGTGTTATTTTTTCGTATTCACTTTTATAAGCGCAGGTTGCAAAAAACGTAAGCAACACTTTCGTCTTACGTTTGTTTGATTTTCAAATCAATTCTAATAATTGCATACAATGACTGAACGATAACATCTAAAAAATATAACAAGTCTGCGATCATTTCTGATTTATGCTGCCTCTGGCAAAAGGGCTTTCCGAGTTGGTTTTAACCAAATAAGTCCCTGAACGAGTCGGATCCACTGGATCCCCAGCCAAAATATCGACGGATGTTTCTTGCGCTGCGACGGATGTGTTCGGTTGTGCCCAAAAACCAACTTCACTGTTTATGGATTCGGCAAAATATTCAGCAGCTCTGCGATGATTGCAAGGCAACAGTGATATTATGCATCCTGGCTGACGAGTGCCGCCATTGAAGTAAAAGTCGATGTGCCCACAATCTTTATTTATTCCTTTGACCTTTGCGTTGGTGTGAATCACGTCCACGAAATCGGCGTCGCTTTTGTCGAGTCTGTTGGTGTCCGGAGCATTGTTGAACTTGGGTCCTGCGGGGTCGAGGCCGGTGATGCGGGGTATTTTGTGTGGTCTTGAACAAGAGAAAAAAAAATTTCGAATTAGTATTCGAAATTTTAATAGTCTTTATACACCTAGGTGTAATAAACGGTCCTTTATCGGCCTGCTCGGGCCCGAAAAACCTTTTTATTGCCCTCGGTGTATAGAGTATCGTATGCGCTAAAAGGCAAAACGTTTTTTTGGACGAATGCGAGTTTATATTACTCGGCTTCGCCTCGGAATATAATTGTATAAGTCCAAAAAAACTTTTTGCCCTTGGGAACATAATATACTATCAATAATCTAAGTTCAAAAGATATTACGTAATAATTTGTTATCAACTTTTGTATTGCAATTTTTATGACATATTTAATATTGATACTTTTATGCAACTTTAGTGATAAACTATTTTTTCTAAAATTTGCTGAGAAGTGGCGCTTTCGTGCTTAAAAAGGGGAGCGGAAATGGCTCTTTCCGAACGGTGAATGGTGGGCGGCGGTGAAATTAGTGTTTCCGAGTGATCCGATCCAGATTGAATCCAGAGCAATTTCTGAGCACACTTCGACAGATCTCAGCAGTCATCAGCAGCTAAATCAGCTCCGGATTCGATCTAGATCGGGTCACTCGAAAACGCTAAATGTTCTCAGCCGAGGTGACGACTTTCACTCCGTGAAAAAAACAAGATGGCGCCCGCAAAGATGGCGTCTTGCTTTGACAGTTCCCGTATGTAAACATACAGTTGAATATTTTCCATTCGATAATTCTGAACAGTAAAGCAATGAATATACTTCCATAATCGAAAAAGTACTAAATAACAGGTGCGCGGTGCACCGATTCGAAAAAGAGCCATCTCCGCTTCCCTTTTCAAGCCCGACAAGCACTACTTCTCTATGCAAATTTCAGAAAAAGTACTGTATGCAACTCGGAGCGGATGCTTTTACTCGGCGACAGTTTTTGCGGCCAAGACGTAGCCTCGGCTGCGCCTCGGCCGCAAAAACTGTCGCCGAGTAAAAAAGCATATTTCCGCTCCTCGTTTCGTAATGTACTATTTCAATTCTAGGTGAATTTTGGAAAAAAATTGTAAAATAGATCTTTACTTTCCAGTAAAGGTGAATTATTTCGAAATAGTTGTTTCATGTGTGTTATTATTACTACGTGAAATTCATTAGCTTGAAACTTGTAATAGGGGCCATTCATAAATCACGTGATGCGAATTTCGACATATTTTGACACCCCCCCCCACGTGACGCTTCCAATTATTTAAGGTTTTACCTCAAATAGTTGGAAGCGAATGCTGTAATATGTGCGCCGAGACTGAATCCAATAACGTGTATATTTTCTGCTGTTCCATTCCGCAAAGTCAGGATCAACTGGGCGAGACATTTTCCAACGTGTTCCACGTTGTTGACGACGGAAAAGTATTGATATAAGTAATTTCCTGCAAGCTGCTTCCAGTCAACAGCGATGATGTTATGAGGTCCACGTTTTAGATATTGTTTCTTTAAATAGTAGAAAGGAGATTTATTACTTTTGATGTTAGGTTTTTTTATTGAAGTTCCCTGGGTTAAATAATAATCGATAGAGATCTTATGTTTTTAATTTTCCCTGTCATAATTATGAATGGGAAAACGAAAAACACAAGATCTGTATTGAGGTTTATTGTTTATTCGGAAATTTTAATTGAAAAAATTGAAGTCGAAGAAAACAAAACTCTAGAATTCTGAAGAACTCAGAAACAAAATTTCGTTTTTTCAAACACAAAATGACCATCATTTTTACGTAAAGATAAAATAGTTACGAAAAAGTTATGTTTTACGTAGATCACAACAGGTACAAATTTTTCAATGTACAACCTTAATTTCCACAAGAACATCTTGTTTCGAATCATGAGCGAATCCATGAATGATAATTTTCGTTGGAAGTTCAGGACGAAAATGTGTATTTTCAAGATTTGAACCCGAGTCGTTGACGAGGATTTTCTGACCCTCAATAGAATTGTTCTGAGTAAAAAGCCAAAAAGTAACTTTCCCATCCAAACAACCCTTGAAAACATCGGAATTCCGATCTATTGGGGTTGAGTTGGAAACTGCTTTTTGAATCGGTTTTTTGTCCGATGCTGTTGTTACTGATAAACAATTTAGTGTAATAAAAACGAAAATACAAATTGAAGTATTAAACTTAGAATCCATATTGTTAGCTCGATCTTTGCTCAACGTGTCAACGGAATGAAAAATATGAATAGACTGAAATAATGTACTTGTAAGTTGCGTTTTATAGCCATTAATTGAGGAACATGATTCAACTTCGTCGATTAATTGATTTCGCATTTCAAAATAACGTCTATTGTCAATTATTTACATTAACAATTCATCCTCCGATATTCCCCGTTATTTTATCATTTGACTGATGAAAAGTACTCAGCATTAAAATCGCATGCTCGCTCAAGAAATTACAAGGTCCATGAAGCTATTTTTCGAATTCAAGGTCTAATTTTAGCCATTAATACAGTAATTACATTATTTGTAATATTTGCGTGAACTCCATGTGTAAGGAGGCCATTTCAAAATAAGCGTGACCTCTCCGTTACCGTTAAATTGGAATACAAAAAGTAGTTCTCATAAACGAGAAACTACTATAAAAACAACAATTTTTCAATATATACTTAGTTACATGTACTTAAAAGTTTTTGTATTTACGATGTTGATATATATCATATTACATATGTTCTCGAAAGTTTTGACATATGTTTTATACGTGTCACGTGTTCTAAAAAGTTAATTACGTGTGTTCCAAACTTACATTAGCTAGTTATCATACATGCATTGAAATATTAAGGTTAAAAATATTAAGGTTATAAAAAAAATGTTATCATACATATACTCAAAAGTTGTTACATGTTTTATATACGTGCCACATGTGCTCCAAACTTACATTGGCTAAACATCATTACTCAAAAGTTTTTACATATTTTATACACGAGTCACATGGCTCAAAAGTTAGATACATATGTGCTTCAAAGTTAGCTAGATATCAGACATGTACTTTAAAGTTTCTGAATGCATGATAATTTATTACATTCACGTGTTTACAATTACACGTGCTTATAAAACGTTCGCACACCAACAATATAGCTATTTTTTGTGTCATGTCGCAATTTAACCGATTTTGGCGATGGCGATTTTAGAACTCGCCTTCGGCTCGTACCAAAACCTTCGTCATCGCCGAAATCGGAAATTGCGACATGGCGCGAACATATAGTTTTTCTTTACGACTAACCGAAAAATCATCTAAGGGCCAATTTTGAGATTAGAGTGACGAAAAATATAAAGACGGCAACAGAGAGGACGCGCTCGGAATTAAATTTTTCAAATAATGAACAATTTCGTAACCTAAAAAATATCTCGACTTCAATTATTTCGCATTCTAAACATGAATATTTCATATTTTCTTTTTTTCAATTTCTGAAGTGAAATCTCATCTGTCTTGCGGTCGGAATAACAAGTTTTTCATGAACGCATATAATAAAATTTAGCTAATTAATAAAATTTGTTTTCAACAAATTCATAAAACTTTTCCGTCGTGTTTTGGTTGTAGAATCTGACCCGTGTCATTAAAAAAATATATTCATTTTATAAACAATTTGTTAATAACAAATCCATCAAAACGATGTTGCTGAAGTGGAATCTTCTCCATGTCGTTGAAATAACATGTTTTTCATAAAAAGTTTATTTATAACGAATCTTCTATGAATCACTTTTAATAACAATTTCACAATTTCATGAAACATTGTTTCGTTATAGTGGAATCTAACACACATTTTAAAAAATTACCAACTTTTATAAATAGTCCATCAATAACAAATTCGTTATTAACAATTTGCTTATCATAAATTCATGAAAAATAACCATTTGGGTGGTCAAGCGGACCAACTGCTAAGCGGTACTGCGCGACGATTGGTCGGCTGGGGCCACTGAAGCGGAGGAGACGGGTTCGAATCCCGCCTGTGGGACCCCCAGATTTTATTTCTCGAGAGTAATTTCCTGGGGTCGGGGCATCGATATTCCTCAATATCGGCACCTCTCAGGAGGATTCGAGTCAGTAGCCGCCTACTTGCCGCGGGGTTTTCCATGGTTTCGGGTGTATCCATTTCCTCCCAAATTATTTCCCCCGAATTTTTTTCCCTAGCATCGATAACGCTGCTGCCCCCGTGCGGCGCCCTGAGGAAACTCAGCGCGCACACGTTTTTGGCCAATTACGTGTGCGCATCAAGTTTCCTCTGGGCGCCGCACGGGGCAGCAGCAGTCATCGACGCTAGGGGAAAAAATTCGGGAGGAAATAATTGGGGAGAAAATGGATACACCCATGGTTTCCCCTGCGGGTCGATGGAGGGATTAATCTCAAGTCGACGTGAATACCAAGTAGTGTTAGGGTTCCATGGATAGATAAGAAAAGAGGGAAATAAAGGGGCCCAAAGACCCACCAAAGTAGGTATGGTGTACGCGAATAAAAAAAAAATGCATGAAAAATTGTTGGTGTTGCTCAAGTCAATCTCTCTTCGAGAGATCGTTTACTACTCCATTTAGAATAATTGAATGATAGTCTCGAAAATCATTTTATTCTCATAGCACGTCACATGTTCATCGCATTGAATGCGGTTTTGAATTATCAATATTGTATATTATATAGGAAGACCTTTTATTAGTCCTAACTCATTCCAACTTAATTTTTACCCGACCGTATCAGAAATTATTATTTTTCGTGCTTGCGAGGCGGGTGGAAAAACGATATTTTTTCCGTAAGGTGAAAAATTAAAAAAGGCCGGATCCGAAAGTTTTTGAAAAACCTGTACAGGGCCAATTTTTTCGTTAATATCATTTTACTTATTAAAATGAATCCCGTCTCGACTTTGACATCGCAAACCATCGAAATCCAAATTTCTGGTACGACAAGAGCACAAAATTATGTGTAACCAGTGTAATTTGGGCAGAATACCCTATTTTCCGCTCTCAATACACAAAGAACTATCATATTATGCATCTTAGGGAAATAAACGGCTGTTTACTGCTTTGCGCGCGTCATAAAGAAAACCATTCATTTCCCTTTGGCGTATAACATATATTATATATGATATGCACCATAAACATAAATATATATATATCTCTCATTTTTCAATTTTCAAGCGTTCCTTCTGTGTTATAATATAAGGGACGTAAGTTTTGATCCGTCCATTTTCTCAAATCGATTTTGAAACTCAAAAAACGTGGTTTTGATTTTTTTAAATGGCCGAAATGAAAATTCGATGATTCAGTGAAAATTGTTTCGAAACTATTCTGTTTTTTTTTCTATCTACTTATAATTAAGTAACTTATATAATTAGTAAATTTATTGATTTACTCATTAAGTAAAATAATTAATAGTAGTCGTAAAAATAATAAATAGCAATAGTAAAATAATTAATTTAGTATATTTAATAAGTTTACTAAATCGAGTTGTGCCACCGCCCCAGCAATCCGTTGCTATTTATTATCAACTTACATTCATTCGTTTATTCATTAATTTATGCAAATCGAAAAATATAGAGCATAATTTGTCATTTCAATACCATGTGAAAAATTGAATTAATGCAAAAAATGATGCAACTAAAGCAGGATTACTGGGGTATTTGCAATATTTAATTTGTTTCAATATCCATATTTTGCTGAAGTAGTTTTCAACATAATCAATATCAACAATGCAATATCATAATAATCATGTTGATGCAGTATAACAGTTGTATTTTCCATATTTCTTGTGGAACTATATTGCATATTTTTTGAGGAGCTTCCATGTCTGCTCGACCGCGCAAACGTATGTAAACGCCGCATCGGGAACGACAGAAGGCTCAAACTCAAACTCACGACAAGCATTCATTTTTAGCAGATCTGCTCAAATCGGCGATCAATGCTCAAAGAACGCAAATCGTAGCATTTTGCAATAACGTTTTCATTTTGGGGAAGTCGGAACCTCAGTTGTATTATATTGAAACCATATTCGTATAAATTTCAGTCAGTTTCTTACATGCTAAGGTACTTATTTCCTACGTTTGCTTTAATATTAAGGGAAAAAGACAGTTGTACCAGATAAACCATATATATTCGCTGAAAACTTGAAACTAGCTTCAAAAACTATAACATTAAAATTTTTGAGCGGCTCAGAATGATCTTCAGTTGATCCTTGGCGGGGTCGAAAAAACTACAGAAAACCGATGATTGGTTTTTTTTTAACGGATCTCGGAAATGCCTGGATATTTAAGAATTTTCACAGAATTTGGAAATTTCAAAGATTCTCAAGATATTACATAATAAATTATGTAAATTATGTATAACTGTGGAAATTTCGAGAATTTTCGAAAACTCTGATATGTTTCGAAAGTAATTACGAAATTGGAAAAACCAGAATATTACAGACATTTCGAAGAAGTTGAACATTTTTAAAAATTCGGCAAAATTTTTGAATTTCGGACAGTTATTATAAGGACTTTGAAAATTTTAGAAATTCAAGAAATGTTTTGTATGCTCAAAAAATTCGACCTACAAAGACAAAATTCGAGCGTTTTTCAGTGTTACATTACGAATTACGACTTTTCGTTTTTATTGATAACAACATAAAAAATTGTGCATTTTTTACAGTTCCACCAATTGTTTTGAGAGCTATAGATCGAAACTAACCAATTTTTTGCTTTTCCCTGTTCCTTTCAGCGTAATGTTTCGAAATTCAGGCGTTTCTGAAATCGGTTTTATTACGAAACCGAGAAAAACTGTCATAAACCAATTATCGGTTTCATACGGTTTTTTCGATGCTGCCACGGGTGTTCAATAGAAGAATGAAAAATGTCAACTTTTTCCATCCCAAGTGTCACAATAATTGAATATTTTGTACTTGGTACAATTTCTATTTTTCTGACTCCAGTTCAAGTGTTTCATTTTTGTATGGTACTTAAATGACTGAATAATTTACTTATAATTAATAAAGTTGTGCCACCGCCCAGCGATCCTTGCTCTTTACGATCTGCAATCCACGCAGCTTAGAATTGAGTATATTATGTTTCTTAAATTTTTGTGCAATTAGCAATAATAGAATAATATCTGAAGTAAAAGGATGTTTACGAAAGCAGGATCACTGGAATATTCGCAATATTTAATCCTTTGAATATCCATATTTTGCCCTGAATATGAATATTATGGCTGATATAATATGTTCAGTTGTATTTTTCCATATTTGTTGGGAAGTTATTGCGTACCTTTGAGGAGCTAATCGCGCTCAACCGCGCGATCGTGTACGAACGACGCATTGGGAGGATGAACAGCTCACTCAAATTCACAATTCATTCTTGAACAGATCTGCTCGAACTGGCGATCAATGCTCGAAGAACGAAAATCGTGGTATTTCGCAATAACTTTTTTATACATTCAAGTACATAAAACTTGAATAATTCGGACGAAATCGCCGTCAATTATACCATATTTGAATGAGTTTTGGTTCAATTTTGAGAACCATTACTATTTAGACGCTCTTACAGACCAAAATAAATAAATGAATATAATAAATTAATTAAACCGCTTCGGTGGTCAAGCGGACCAATTGCTAAGCGGTACTGCGCGGCGATTGTTTGGCTGGGGCCACTGAAAGCGGAGGAGACGGGTTCGAATCCCGCCTAAAGGACCAACGGATTTTATTTTCTGCCTACTTGCCGCGGGATTTTCCATGATTTCCCCCGCGGATCGATGGAGGGAAAATCCCAAGTCGACGTGTATACCAAGTAGTAGTGTAATGAAGTCGGCCATGGACGTGGGATGCGGGACGAAAAAATGGATTTGTTTAGGTAAAAAGAGACCTAAACCTCAAAGACCCGTCAAGGGTGTGAGTATCCAGAAATAAAAAAATTAAAAATAATAATAATAACATACTCAAAAATCTCGAAACATTCGGAATTTTTGTTCAATGTCTCAAGGATTATAGTTCATGCAAATAATTTTGGATTTTGACTCAACTATTCAAAGTTGTTAAAATTCTGAAAAAGGCTTGTTTAATTAAGTCGAAAAGTGCGTAATAAGAATTCGGAAAAAAATAAAAATTGTACGATTTGAAAACTCGAAGATTCGAAAAAGGCTTCTTTTCCAAGTGGTTGGAATGAAAATTTTTCATTCGTGAAATTCAAACTCAGTAATACAAAATTTTTCATTTTCAGTGCGAATTTAAATTTTAACATTTCCGAATACTGAAATAATTCGCAACAAGTCGAAATTCGAAAGAAAATTTAAGCAGAAAAATTCAAGAATAAATTAGAAACGAGCAAGATCGAAAACTCGATGCTTAAAAATCGAAAATTTCGCGACGGGAAAAATGTTTGTGTCCAAATTCAAAAGTAGCGAAATCCCAGCAGTTACGGAATTGACAAAAAAATGTTTGCAAGTATCCTGTCGAAAATGCGAGTAAATGTTCGATTTAAAAATCAAATTATATCCTAGAAATACAACAGTTTGTTGGTAACTTATAAAAGCGTTTTTTATCTCTGTTAACTCAGTAACTAAGAGAAAAAAATTTGTCGCGACATTTCAAACATCTCAAAAATCAAACAAAAGCTTGTGCTCAAATATAATTTATCAATCAACAAATTATACGTCTGAATTTCAACAATGTATAATTTATGCATTCATATTTCATCAAATTTATATCAAATTAAACAATTTTTCGCGAATTTAATGTTTCATAAACAAAAAAACATTAATAAAAACTAAAATTCTCAAATTTATTAAAAACCGTTAAAATGTCCAAAAACCAGAAGTACAGAAATGAACCCCGTTGTTTTCCCCAGCAAAAATCAAAGAATAAAAACACAACACGAAGCCTAACCTCAAAAACAGCTCAAAATCCCCAAATAAATACACAAAATCAACCAAAAACCCTTAATATATTCGAAAGAACACTCAACAAACTTCCTGAAAACATCCGCTATTCACAATTAATCAACAATATTAGGCTGTAGAGTCAATTTCATTTTTAGGTGTATGCAAGAACAAAGCACTCATCCCTGCTTTTCTCAGTTTTGTCCAATTTCATTCAAAAAAGTCAAAGTTTCTGTTTTGGGAGTTCAAATTTGCCTTTGAGCCTTCCCACAGTGTTTTGAAATGCATGTTTACATTCTAGAATAGGGGAGTCCTCCAAAGTCGTTGCGCGCGCCTGCGCGCTACTCACCCTTTTTCCTCGTAAATCAAAATAAACGTTAATTTACTGGTGCTAGTCCGTTCAAAAGATCAAATACAAGTTTTTCTGACTCTTTTGACCTTTCCTTTGTCAAAATGTGGATGGAAAATCAAAATATTGTGATTTCCGCGTTTTATGGCTTTTGGGGCGCACACAGGAATTTTTAAATCTCCCTCGCTGGGCAGTTTGTCACCTTGACTGACCTACAATCAAAATAAACGTTCGAAATGTGAACGAAATCTTTCAAACACGTATTCTCTCGCACAAAAATGATTTTTATTGAATAATTGCACATGAAAACAAAGAAAAATAACCTATTTTCGAATTTCGCTTTACCATTAATCCAGGTGTAATGAAATCGGATTTTTCGATATCCCACGTTGAAAGTTCAGGAATAAACTTTTTTTTTTGGAAGTTCCAGTGGTTTTCACATGAAAAAATATGAAAATTCGTACTTTGAAAATGCGACCTCGTGTTTTTTATACGGTTTTTCAACGTGTCCAGTTTTTGATTTCCGGAACTTTCTGATGCACGCTAATGTTTAAAAGCACTACACGTTCACTTTTTCCGGGAAATTTTTGGGTTTTAAAAGATATTTTGATCAAATTTGAGAGTGAATTGTGTTTTTGTTTTGCTAGATAACTCTGGATAGCTCTGAAAATCGCACGGTTTGAAACAAAAGAAAATCGGGACATCGAGATCTGCGTAACGCGCGCCATTTTTGGATGATGGTGTAATACGTTTAAATTACGCACAAGTGCAATTATGCACAATTTACAATAAATTTTCAAAAATCTGTATGTACTTTTTAAATAGATTAATAATAATTTTGATTTTTTTTTTTTTTAATTTACCTGCCCTTCTGTAAGCTGGCCAAATGAGGGTAATTATAAGTTCTCGGTTGCTCGAATCTGCTCACATCGCAAACTCCTAACGGCGTCTTCAGGCGTCTTACAACGTCTTATCTTTTATGAACTCGTGCGTAAATTGGAATTCAAATTTTCTCGCGCATGACACCTAGGTTTTTTTTTTTTTTATTCAGTTGGCAGTACAGAAGGTGGATATCGTTTTGATCTATTCAACTCAAAAATTAAATGGTATTTTCAATTTTAAGGTATTTCGTTTACGAGGACCCTATATTACGGAAATTTTTCATATTCTAATATCCTCCGCAGTAGTATAATGGAGAAAAAAGTAATATCCCCAGGAGGGGCCAGGGAGGTGTACTTACACGTCTTACAACTGTTACAAGGGAGACCGAGGTTCAATTCCCCGACAAAGTTTTTTTTTCGTTTTCCTATTTTTTAGTGCTACCCATTCATTCACGTTCCTCACGAAATTTAAAACATTATGAATTTACATCTCTCCTACATTGTACTTTAATTTTTTTTAACATTAGATTACAGCTTGAAAAATTTGTTAAACATCTGATAACTGTGAATATTTGAAAATTAGACTATTCAACTTCCGAAAACAATGTTTTAGACCTCTAAATTCATGTAACAAACAAAATTTTACAATTAAAAAAAAATACCGGTCGAGTACATTTTTAATAAACATTTTCAACATTTGCATTTTTATTAATAAAAATTCTCTACCTTCATTTTCGCCATTCATAATTATTATAATAATTATGATAATTCTGCGGTCATCAAAAGAACATACATAAAATTAGTCGAAGATAAAATCTGTATTTATAAAAATCACGTTTTCGTTGTTGCACAAATTATATAATAATGAAAATTATACTCTTCATCAAAACAGTGTCAACATAAATGGCAACTCATATTCTCTCACACAGGTGGTTGTGTACAACAATAATTCATTATATGCTAATTGGAACAAATTTCACAAATCATAATAATACACGTATCACTTCAGTTACTTGACTCAGGCTGGTCATCGGTATCTTGTTCTCCAGAACTGACCTCGGAATCGACCTTGAAAATAAAAAATTTTTCATCAGTATTGATACCAACTACATTTTTTTTTATTCTCATCATATTATCTCTATTTAATATCTTCAAGAATCTAAATTACATTTTTTCGATTTTTCTGAATTCTCATTTTTCATTTGTTTTCTACTTTGTTCAATTTTTTGTTCTTCTATAACTTTGGAAAATAAATTAATTGTTCTTCAAAATTTTCCTCTTATTGAATTCTGAACTAATCATAATCATAAGACTTCATGAATCATTATTAATCGCTATCGTTACTGAAACAAAATTTTTCAAGAAATACGTGTACAACAATTCTGGAAACACTAACTTTTTCTCCCAAAGCCAAAAGTCGGTTTCGATAAGAGGTTAATTTATTGTCTTGGTCTGTGAGGAGCTCCAGAAGATCTTCTTGGTCCTTTTTCAGTTTCTCGAGTTCCGTCATTTTTTCGTGCAATTGATGTTCCAGCCTTGCTTGACCGGCCACATTTTCTTTTCTTTTTTGTTCCTCAATCATGAGAAAACTCTCCGACAAACGATTTTCCAAATCCCGAACCATAGCTTTGAGCTTGTTCAATTCTTCGTCGTTCGATTCCACGTGATTCGAAATATTTGCCAATTGATTTTTATTGTCCGACGAAGATGTTTGCGCTGCTCGTAACACCATATTTTGGTCTTTGAAATGGTTCAAGGTCGATTCCAATTCTCGATTTTGTGCCTGAAATTTGCATAAAGTTTGAGGTTAAAAAATATTCGTCGAGCTTTTTTATATATGCTCCAGTCAAGATGGTATGTTATTCTCGTACACTTCGAGCATGATTTAACTAACAATAAGAAATTTTTGAAGTCTCAAAAAGTATTCCATACTCATTTTTAGCATTTTAGAGCATTTTTAGCCAGTTTTTACAGTTACACAGTTTCTTTAAAATTGAAAGTAAGGTTATTTTTTGAAATCTTTATACAGTTTACAAATTTTTTAAAAGTAAAAATAAATTTCGAAACTCCTAACATTTTGTCAGTACACATTTTACAAAATATCTGGCCATTTTTGAAAATGTATTACAATATTCAAGACTTGTTGAAAACTTCAAAAATATACAACAATTATACAATTTACAGCCAGAATGACTCAAAAGTTAATAAATTTTGCAAAAATATTCTTATTAAAGTGACTCACTTCCAAATCATGTTTTTCTTTCTGGAGTGATTCTACGACTTGACTTAAATTTTGGATTTTAACGTCTTGTTCTCTGATGACTTCTTTGTATTGCGCCACTAAACCAGAATCTGAATCTTTCATGACATTTAACTGGTCTTGGTCTTTTTGAGCACTTGTTCCACTCATCACAGATTTCAGAACAATTCCTGAAAACAACAAATTAAGTCACAAATTTTTCCTCTTTTGATGGCTAATTTTCTATGATGTTCTAAAACCTCAAATCTTACACGAAAAAGTCGTCCACTATATTTCAAAATATGATACAAAAAATATATTGAAATGTTCAATCAATTCCTACTTGAAGAATGTTGGATTTTCACATAATTAAATTTATCAAAACAAAGGACACTAATTTTAAAAATCATCAACTTAACCAAGTTTTTATAGCTGAAAATTATTGTACACATTAAAAAACTTTTCACCTTCTAAAGCTTTGAGAAGTCTACAAAATTCATGATCCAACAACAATTCAGCAGGAATTTTCGCCGAAGGTTGTGGATGTTTCAATGTTCTTGAATAAACTTCATGTTGTGAAATTCCTCCAATGGCATCTTGAAATCTGTCGAGTCCTATTCTCTTTTCAATGATGTTGCATAGTTTTTCCTAAAAATAATTTTCATTTATTCAGTTTGCCAGTTACAAAATATTTTGATGACTCGACTCCAAAATGAAAAATGTGTAGTTCTATTGAAAATCAACATTTTCGTACTCACTTTAGTATAATTAGAAACGCTATCGTCATTGAAATGCACGCAGAGTCCAATTAAGAGCGCGCACATGCTTTGTAGCAGAATTTCGGGAATGTCTTCGTGGTTTTCTTGAGAGGACAAAAGCGCCGTGAGATAAGACACAGAATTGTCAATAGACAAAAGCGCTTTGACCGCGGGCGGACAATATGCGACCCAACGGCAAAGGAGCATCAAGATTCCAAGTTTCGACTGCGTTTTCCTCCCTTGCTGAAGCAGCTCCACGCATTTTTGCATCAAAGTTATAGGAGGGTTTCCTATGTTGGTTGCCAGCAAAACTCGTAAAAGTTGTTCTTTTTGATTTGGGTTTTCGATAAGAGCGTGCGACAGCGCCACAGCGGAAAACCAGTTCGACAAAGAGTCCGATGAAAAAAGTCCACCGCACAATAACTGACCTGTTAATTAAAAAATGTGATCAATAAAATGTTCACGATCAAAATATAAAAAATAAAAAAAAAAAATATGAAAATTGGCCAGTCGTGCAATTTCATGAAAAAATTCTAACATAAAAAAGTTGACAACATTTTGGACAATTGCCGTCTCAGCTTTTGATAATTTTACGAAACTTTATAAAATTTAAAGCCTTTTCAAAATTGCAATTTCATGCAATACTCACAAATTAAAAATTTGCTAATTATTGTTCAACACTTGGAAAGTTTCAAACATAGATGTCAAAGTTATCAGAATATAGAAATTTTTTATTGGTTCATTTTTATTAAAAATATTGCTATTTCTCACCTGCAGTTAACAGCGAAGTTTCTTTGCCTTGCGGCAAAAGCGTCTGTACCTGTTGTTTCTGCGCCGTTTCGTTTTTGAACAAATAACACTGGAAGCAATACAGAACTGCGCATCGTAGCAAAAATGGCTGTTTCTCATTCACCATGGATATGAGAAGAATTACTATAGCAGGCCTAAAATAGAAACAAAGTTGTAAGAAACAAAATATTTTTTCCTCGTGTAAGATAGAAAAATTAGGTCAAGTTTGTTTGCATTGAAATTGTAAAAAAGCACGATTTACTGTCCATCAAAAGTTTCGAAAAAAAAAAATTTTTTTTTTCATCATTCATATTCACATTTTGAGTCTGAGAAAAATATTAAAATTTGTTTCGTAAATCTGATAGTTCTTAGGTTTTTTCTATTTTGATTTTCAGGGCAACACAATTTTTATGCATAGAATTAAATGCGTGTAATAAAAATTCATTCATTTATTTATTTAAGAATTTTTAAAAAATGTGCAATTAAAAACTCGAAAACTCATCTTTTTATAGATTTTCTAGTTAAATTCATACTCCATAATTTATTGTAAAGCGAAGTTAAGATCTTGGTGTTACTGCGTGATTTCATAAATGCACTTGACTAAATTTTTACATCACAAATACCAAAAATTTTTAAAAATACATTCTACAAATTTTGGGAGTTATTTTCTACTGAACGCACCTAGGAGGAGTGCTCGGCACCATCACATCAGCCAGAAATTCCTGATTAGCTTCATTTCCTCTTATGACTTCGGCGACCGCGCTGATCGTTTCCGTCAAAACGTCCGCGGGAACTCCATTGGCCATTAAAATGTCGCACAAAACTTGAAGCAAGCCACAAGATCGCATGCTTCGTTGGCAAGAAATAACAGCCTGAAATTGCCGAAAATTTGTTGCAATTCTTGTCATCGTGAAAAGAGACTTTTTTGGATTTTTCGTGTTACTTGCGCAGGGCCTCCAGGAGCTACAAGAGCCCTGAGAAGTTGCACCATACTGTGGATGTTGGACACTTTTTGAGGGCTCCAGCTGCTCAATTGGTTTTCGTCGTTTTCAGCTGGCAGTTGGAACATTGGCGTCAGTTTTTGGATGTAACTTCCTGGTAAAAATTTATAATGTTAATAAAAATTCGGAAACACACAAAGCACGATTTTTTCCGAAATTTTGACATTAAGTTTTTATAAAATTACAAACAGGAAAAAATGATGAAACAAAGTTTTCGTACAATCAAGAAAAGATTGAAATATTCAAATATTGCACAAATGGAACATCCAAAATAAATTCGAATTTCAAATTTCCAATTGGAATTTAAAATAAAAGAAACAAAACTCAGAAAATTATAAGTAAAACTTTTCGAAGTCAAACTAGGAATTGAAAACATTTCATCACTCGGTTGTTGATACAAAGAAAAATCCATTTTTTTTTATATTCCCAGTCAGTTTTGTTATTAATTGGCAATTAAACTGGTTTTTGCGAGAAAAAAATCCATGCTCTGAAATGAAATTGGGAGGTCCTGGGTTCGATTCCCGGCTCGGTGGATTTTTTTCTCGCAAAACCATTTGAACTGCCAATTAATAACAAAACTGACTGGGAATATCGAAAAACATGGATTTTTCTTCAAACTAGGAACTTGAGAATCAGAAAATTCATGCATTTTTCAACTGGAATCCGAGAATTGTAAAACAGATTTTTTGAATCATAAATTTTGAATAAAAAAATTAAAAAAGTTTAACCTTCTTTAAAAAAATTCTGATTGCTATTATTTCCACGCAGAAGATTTAGCATGAGTGATAAACAATCTTCGACAACGATTCCTCCTTCAACACCGCCTTCCTGGGTGATAATATCGAATATTCTGTCAAAGGCATTTTCAAAGGCCACAATTTTCTGAATGTTGGCGTTTCCTTTAGTCAATTGAATGAGAAGAAGCAGGGCCTGGAAAATTTTCGAAATTTATTTCATCAAACAAATGTAACCCTTATCAGAAACATAAGTTTTTACCCAGAAGACCAGAAAAAATTGTATTTATTCTACCAATTTGAAAAATGTGTTG
>JAPYZK010003513.1:0-11780 GCA_030522785.1 Platygaster equestris | reverse complement strand
TCATAAAAAAACAGATGAATTGTATGAAAATTTTGACAGATTTTATAACAAGATTTTTCTTATAACGTTTATATAAAACCACTTCATAAAAATCGAAAATATTGTGTAACTTTTATGAAATCGACCTCATGAAAAAACGAATTCTTATGCATAATTCACTGATTTTATAAAAAGTTTGCCGGTTTTCATAAAAACTACAATCACTAGGGTGGAATTGCATTACGAAAAGCGACGTGCGCGCGAGAGCGAACAATTTTCATTTCGGAAAAACTCGTTTATCTCGGTGCCCGACCTGGATTGGCTGGTGATGAATGCGCGATCGAAAACTCGTGAAAACGTAAAATCATATACGAGGATTCGCCGGGCGCCAATAAATACCGCGCGCAATGTGAATCTGGTTACGGATCTGGTACTGATTCACGGCACTTTTTCTGCCCGAAACTCAATTCCTTTCCAAGTCGTTAATTATTTCTATGCCTTTTACCTTTTTCTTGAAATCAGTTATTGTGGATCGTTTTCCGGTCCATCTCCTTGAGTTCATGAGGTGCAAATTTTATTAATTCACTTCCTATTTTCATTAATTGCGAGGTTTATTGTATGGACTACCTATTGCTATGTTTTGTGTTCAAGTTGCGGCTTCAGAGTCCGAGAATATCCGTTCGGGTAAGCTGCTACCATTAATTAGGAGCGCTAAAATTAATTAATCAATCGACAAGCACGTAGCCTGGGAGGGGGCTGAGGGGGGGGGGGGGGGGGCCCCTTCTAAATTCTGGAAAATTTTGAACATTTAGCATATTGCAAAAAAGTATACTTCGAAAAAAATAGTGAAAGAATACTGATTTTGACGAGTGTCAAAGTTTTCGAAAAACTTTATAATTTTGAACGCTCTGAACATTTCGAGATTTTCAACAATTCTGGGAATTTTCAGAGTTTGCAGGATTTCGAGGATTTTACAAGTTTTTGAAAGTTTGAAAATATTCAAAATTTTAACAGTTTTGAAAATTTCGAAGTTGTGAAGAAGTTTTAAAAATTCTGGAAATTTACAATATTTTCATAATTCTTTAAATTACAAAAATTATACGAATTCCTAACATTTCGAGAAACTTAATTAGTTGAAATAATTTTAAAATTTCAAGATTTTGAACAATTTTGAAAATTTTCAAAGTTTGAAGTATTTTGAGGACTTTGTAAGTTATTAGAATTTTGAACAATTCGAGAATTTTAATATTTCGGTAAATTTAGAGATTTGTAAATGTTTCGGAAATTCTGAAAATTTAACAATATTTTCATAACTCTTAATATTTCGAAAATTTTACGAATTCTTCACATTTCGAAAAACTTGATAATTCGTAACATTTCGAGATTTTCAACAATTTAGAGAAATTCAAAATTATTCAGTATGTTGGCAATTTTCAGAATTGAAAAATTTTTAGAAATTTCAAAGATTCTATAAAGTTCCAAAAATCTCAAGAATTAAGGCAGTTTTCAGAATTCTTGAAATTTTTAAAGTTCTAAAAGTTCCAAAAATTCTGGATATTCGCAATATTTCCATAATTCTTGAAATTACGAGAATTTCACGAATTCCCAACATTTCGAGGAACTCAATAATTTAAAATATTTACAACATTTGCAAATTTTGGACAATTTTGAGAATTTCCAAAGTTTGAAGTATTCTGTGCATTTGGAAGTCATGGGAATTTTGAATATTCCAAGAATTTCAGAATTTTCGTCGATGTCAGAGATTCGTAAAAGTTTTAAGAATACTGAAAATTTACAATATTTTCATAACTCTTGATATCACGAAAATTTTACGAATTATTCACATTTCAAGAAACTTGACTATTCGTAACATTTCAAGATTTTCAACAATTCAAAGAATTTCGATAGTGTTCAGTATCTTGACAATTTTCAGAACTGGAAAAATTGTAGAAATTCCAGAAATTTGATAAAGTTTCGAAAATATTGAGAGTCAAGGCAGTTTTATGAATTCTTGAAATTTTTAAAATTTTACGAATTTTTAAAATTTCTAAAACTCACATTTAGTTGAAACGTTTTCAACATATTCCAAGATTTTCAACTATTTTGATAAATTTCAAAGTCTGGAGGATTTTGAACATTCCAGAGATTTCAAAAACACGTACGAAAATTCCGAGAATCTAGAACATTTTTTAAATCCCCTAATAAAACTCTACCTTCCAAATTTGTTGAATTAATCTCGAGTGAAAAGCGCCACATGTCCTTGTCAATCGATGCAAAAAAAATCTGCGGAACAAATTTTTTGAAAACATGGCACGATTCATCAAGCTTCTGGTACATCGTGAGAACGTCAAAATATTGTACAATGTGCATGAAAAAACGGAAATTGCGAAACTTTCGTTCCTCGGAACGACCAATTTTCCGTTTTGAATGGCTCTTTGGTATTGTTTCCGTTCACATAACCTGACTTCTGGCTGAAAACGATGATCGATCGTCATTTGAAAAAAAAAAGAGTACTTTTTCAATTTTCCTCCGTTGTTGATAACGGTAACGACTCATTTTACTAGCAAAATAAGTCGTCCGTAAAATTTTATCTTATTCGTCCTAAAAGAGTATAAGATATTGGCATTCGTTTTTAATCAACTCATTTCACAAAAATATCTTGTCACCTTCTGAAACTACAATTTAATTCAACAAACCAAACGTCTAATTTCCAATCACCAACCAAATTCTGATGTTCAATCAGCAAACCATGTAGAAAACGTTGCATCCGAAAGCTCAATGGCAATTTTTAATGAAGTTAATTGAGGACTCGCGCGATACGGCCTATCTATTTTAGCGCCCGTAAACATCGATTTTCCGGCTAATCCAGGCCGCACGCACTTACAGATATCGACAACGCGATACGGAAATTATCGCATTTGATCATCGCTCGATCGAAACACGAAAGTCATATCCAAATTTTATGCGATTCCTTTAATGTAATTGCTTTTTTACGACGGGAGAAAAGCTCGGGAGCTTCGAGTGCGCTTTTACCGGGACTTGTTGAATTGCTTTGCTTAAGGTGAACTTTCTTTGAAGAAGCTTTTATTTTTAATTTATTAGTGGATCTTCGAATTTACTTCAGAAGGAACTTTGTCAAACTTAGAAAGAATTAGAACTGGTTCTTAGATCAAATTTTTGCCAAGTTAAATGTTTGTTTTCAATTTGAGTTGAAGAATTTTTAAATCCTATAAAATCATATGTTTTTGCGTTTTATAATTGCTAAAAAACATTACGAACACGATTTTCTATTCCAGGTGTAATAAAAACGTATCAAATATTACTATAAGAGAAATTCCTTATATCAGGAAAGTTTTTTTTTTTTATAAAAATATGAAACTTTTTATAAAAATCGCAAAGTTTTTATAAAAATAAAGGTCTTACAAGAAAAGTTGGCGGCTTTCAATTGCATTCATAAAAAAACAGATGAACTGTATGTTAATTTTGACAGATTTTATTAATAAAAAAAACATATTTCAGGAAGTTTTTATGAAATCACTTTATAAAAATCGAAAATTTTATATAACTTCTATAAAATCGACCTTATAAAAAAATGAATCCCTATGAATAATTCACTGATTTCATAAAAATTTTGCCTGTTTTTATACAAACTGCAATCACTAGGGAAAAATTGCCGATTAAATTTATTCTTTATTGCTATACAGAATCCGAAACGTGCATTCTGAAATCAGTAGTCCCGGACAGAGACTTGAAAAAATTAGAAATTTCTCTGGCTTTGATAGGTTGTGAAAAATCAATGTTTTCTACAGAGTAATCTTTTCTCCTGGATTAAATTCACCGAGGTATGATAATATGGAATCGCGGGCGGAAGTTTCAAGTTGGCTTTTAACGTCCACTATTTCCATCATGAATAATTCAAAATAGAAAATACCGTGAAAAAGCAGGAAAATCCAGAGGCTGATCAATGTCTGCTTTGCTGTGCTTTCCATGAAAAAACAAAGTCTGGTCAAAATCGGAGTAGTTGGCGTAGAAGAGGATTTTATGCTGCATTAGCCTCTGTATTATGCTTGATTTCTTTTACAGATTCGCGGCGAAACAGATTAATTCATTCTTTGTGCTCGGAAATTAACCTAGTCTTTTAAAAATATGAATGTATGAGAGATAAGTAACATTGAAGAAATGCTTTTTCCAAAGGAATGCCAGAAAAAGAAATATATAGCGAAAGAAAGCTGGGTGAAAAAAACTGGAATTCAGTTGAAAACACTACATTAATTCAGTACAATACAGTTTAACAAAATAGTTGAAAATGTTGAAAATCTTGGAATGTTAGAAATATCCCAAATTATCAAGTTTCTCGAAATTTGGAGAATTCGTAAAATCTTCGTAATTTAAAGAATTATGAAAATATTATGCAGTTTCAGAATTCAAACACTTTTTCACAACTTCGAAATTTCCAGAATTTTTGACATTTTCAAATTTTCGAAATTCTTTCGACTTTCGAATTTCTCAAAACACTCTAAACGTTTAAAATTCGCGAAATCTTTGAAAATCTTGAAATGTTATAAATATCCCAAATTATTAACTTCCTCGAAATGTTAGGAATTCGTAAAATTTTCGTAATATGAAGAATTGTGAAAATTTTATGCAGTTTTAGAATTTATAAACTTTCTCACAACTTCGAAATTTCCAGAATTTTTGACACTTTCAAATTTTCAAAATTCTTTATACTTTTGAAATTCTCAAAATATTCTAAACTTTGATAATTCGCGAAATTGTTGAAAATCTTGAAATGTTAGAAATATCCCAAATTATTAGCTTTCTCGAAATGTTAAGAATCCGTAAAATTTTCGCAAATTAAAGATTATTATGAAAATATTATGCAGTTTTAGAATTTCAAAACTTTTTCACAACTTCTAAATTTTCAAAAATTTTGAAATTTTCACATTTTCAAACTTCTGTGTATATGTACTTATAAATTTATGTATACTTATAAACTTCAATATACTTCTATATACTTTATATATAGTTATATACTATATATATACTATTATACACTATATATTATTTATACTCGTATACTTTATATGTACTCATATACTTATACATACTGCATACATACTTATATACTTCTAAATTAAACTAATGTATCGGGAAAAATGCCTTCAAGGTCTTTTACCAATTCCAAATAAACGCGCCACGAAAATCAGATAATCCCAGTCGATCAAGATAGTGAGATAAGCGGTGAAAGCCATTAAAAAATTAAAAAACAAAAATGAAAAACGTTAGAAAAACACGAAAAACAAAATTAATCGAGTGTTGTATTCCCGTGTGTCCACAGAATGGGCCATGAGCATGCCAGTTCGAGACGGATAAGTGACGATGACATGGGAAGCTCGGTTATAGTGGCTCATTGTCAGTGGGGGTGGCACTGCTATTCCAGCTCGAGCAAAGTGAAGAAGGCCGCTGGTGCAGGTCCTTTCTCCAAAGCCGTCATCACGAGCACCCGAAAACGAGCGCGATTTGGCTGTAGAAAGGGCGCCGCCAACAGAACGGCGACCAACACGGCGATGCGACGATGAACTCGCCGAGGAGAAAAAAGGAGCTTTTACGCTTGGTCGTCGTCAGCCCGCGACTCAACAATCACCCCCAGCAAAGTCATTTCGTGAAGAAGAAGAAAAAGAAGGAGCTTTCGGTACTTGCGGCATTTCTTTTCTTTCATCGAGTGAAAGAGGAAGAAGAAGAAGAAGCAGGAAAAGAAGAAGAAGAAGAAGAGGAGGGATTCCGCGGGATCGGAACGAGCGGGCCATGGAACACAAGGCCAGGAACGGTACCGAGAACATTGATGGGGACGAGGAGTATACGAACATTTATTTCCTTATCGGCGATCGCCTTGAAATCGCCAACTTCAAGCCCGATCAGGTCACCAATAGGGAGATTAGAGGTCAGTTTTTCAGCGTTTTTTTCTTTCGAATATGTGTTCGAACCGAGCACGTAGCTAGGGAGGGGGCTGAGGGGGGTGAAGCCCTCCCCGGAATTGTGGACAATTTGGACAAATTTGGCACATTGCCGGAGAAAGGATGTCTTAAATAAAGTAGGGAAAAAATACTTATTTTCACAAGTGTTGAAATTTTTAAGAAACTTGATAATTTTTGACGTTTTCAACATTTTGAGATTTTCAACAATTTTGGGAATTTTCAGAGTCTGGAGGAATTCGAGAATTTTAGGTGTTTTTAGAAGTTTGAACATTTGAGAATTTCGAAAATTTTGGAAATTTCGAAGTTGTGAAGAAGGTTGAAAATTCTAAAACTGTATAATATTTTCATAATTCTTGAACTTACGGAAATTTCACGAATTCTTAACATTTCGAGAAACTTGTTAATTTGGGATATGTCTTACGTTTCAAGATTTTCAACAATTTTGAGAATTTCCAAAAATTAAAGTATTTTAAGAGTTTCGGAAGTTATTGGAATTATGAAAACTTTCAGAATTTTGAAATTTCCGTAAATTTCAGAGATTTTGTAAAAGTTTCAAGAATTCTAAAAATCTACAATATTTTTATTATTCTCGAAATTACTAAAATTTTACGTATTCTTCACATTTCGAGAAACTTGATAATTCGTAACATTTCAAGATTTCTAATAATTCAGACAATTTCGAAAGTTTTCAGTATTCTTTTTACAATGGTTTCAAAAATTCCAGAAATTTCAAAGATTTAAACAATTTTCGAAAATCTTGAGAATTAATGCAGTTTCGATAACACTGAAATTCGGAAAATTTCACGAATTCCCAAAATTTCGAAAAACTTTTGTGCAGTTGGAACATTTGTACAGCCCCCTCCCTGGCTACGTGCTTGCTTCGAACACAATTGTTCACGCTTTACTGATCTATCTAGAAGACAAGAATAACACACTTTTTGTTCATAACAAATCTAACTTTTTGTTCCTTCATTTTGTTCTTCTACATTGCACAAAACTGCACCGGCTAAACATTCCGGCGTAGAACTTTCGACCCACACAAAAAAACAAAAAGGAATTTCCAGCTTTTCTCTTTAAACTTCCTTATACATTTCTCCGTGACTGCAGTGCAGAAAAGTCAATCGAGCACAAGTCAGAAAAAAGAATAAGAAGAAGAAGAAAAAACGCTCTAATTTCCTTGGCTCCAAACGCTTGTCACACGAGTCGCTTATCAAAGTCTCCTTATCAAGTATCGTCTTACCAAGACGTCACATATAATTGTCGATAGCAGTACGTGTTTGTAAACGTCTGTCCAAGTGAAATAATCGGACATTCTTATCGTTTCTGGCTGCCAGATTTTTCGCCCTCGAAAAATATACTCTGTCACGTCCATGCACGAAAGAAATGTTATGTCTTCTAAAAGTGCAGATAAAGAGAAATTTGGAGACGAAAAATTAGTGAGACGATAACTTCGTTGATGAAAATGTCATCATTAGAGTTAGGGATGTCCTGACCGGAAAATTAACGCACTGAATTGAGGATGAAGAAGACTCTAAAGCTCTTTGAAGCCATAAAATGAGATTCTGTAGATTGATAGCTGCTCTTCTTTTTCTGTCGCGAGAAGGAAATGGTTTCGATCAATTCGCTCAGTTTTTTTCAGTATGAAAGTATTTTTATTATGGATAGGAAATGTTTTCCTTAAAGTCGAGATTTGTGCAGTACGATCAATCAATGGTACTATGACAGTCAATTTTTTAACGCTTGATTTATTGTTCCTGTCAAAAACGAGGATGAACTTGCCTAATTTCCATGTCTGAGTTGTACACAATATTTTTCAAAAGAGAAATTTCCAAAATTTTAGAAATTCTTTCTATTCTCGAAATTCTCTAGATTTTTGAAATTATTGAAATACTCCAGACTTTGGAAATTCGCGAAATTGTTGAGAATCTTGAAATGTTCGAAATGTCCAAGTGATTCAAGTTCCTCTAAGTTTTAGGAATTCGTAAAATTTTCGGAGTTTCAATCATTATCGAAGTATTGTACATTTCCAGAATATTCAAAACTTTTTCGAATCTCGGAAATCATAAAAATTTTCGAAATTCTGACAATCCTGAAAATTCCAAAAAGTTTGAAACATTTTTAAATACTCTGAACTTTGAAATTCATCAAAATAGTCGAAAATTTTAAAACATAATGAAAATGTCCCAACTTAGAGAAAGTTTCTTGAAATTTTAGAAATTCGTAAAATTTTCGTAATTTCAGTCATTATCGAAGTATTGTAAATTTTCAGAATATTCAAAACTTTTTCGAATCTCTGAAATTATAAAAATTTACGAAATTCTGAAAATTCTGAAAATTCCAAAAAGTTTGAAAATTTTGAAAATCCTCTGAACTTTGAAATTCATCAAAATAGTCGAAAATTTTGAAACATAATAAATATGTCCCAACTTAAAGAAAGTTTCTTGCAATTTTGGAAATTCGTAAAATTTTGCAAATTTCAGTATTATTGGAACTGCCTTAGTACTCAAGGTTTTGAAAACTTTTTTAAATCTCTGAAATTTCTGAAATTTTTGGAGCTATTGTACGAAAAATACTGAAAACTTTTGAAATTGTTTAAATTGTTAAAAATCTTTAAATGTTCCAAATAATTAGGTTTCTCGAAATATGAAGAACACGTAAAATCTTGTTAATTTCAAGAATAATAAAAATATTGTGAATTTCCAGAATTCACGGAACTTCCACAAATCTCTGAAATTTACGAAAATTTTGAGATTCTAGAAATTTTCAGAATTACAATAATTTCTGGAAATCTTAAAATACTTCAATTTTTGAAAACTCTCAAAATTATTGGAAAATCTTGAAATGTAAGACATATCCCAAATTATTAAGTTTCTCGAAGTGTAAAGAACACGTAAAATTTAAGTAATTTCAAGAATAATAAAAATATTGTGAATTCCCAGAATTCTTGAAACTTCCAAAAATCTCTGAAATTTACGAAATTTTTGAGATTCTAGGAATTTTCAGAATTACAATAATTTCTGAAAATCTTAAAATACTCCAGTTTTTGAAAATTCTCAAAATTTTTGGAAAATCTTTAAATGTAAGACATATCCCAAATTATTAAGTTTCTCGAAATGTTGAGAATTCGTAAAATTTTCGTTATTTCAAGAATCATGAAAATATTATGCAGTTTTAGAATTTCAAAACTTCTTTACAACTTCAAAATTTCCAAATTATCGAAATTTCGAAATTTTCAAACTTCGAAAAACATCTAAAATACTCGAATTCCTCCAACCTTGGAGGAATTCCTTCAACATTTCCAAAATAGTTGAAAATCTTGAAATGTTGAAAATGTCCGAATTTTTCAAGTTTCTCGAAAATTTTGACACTAGCGAAAATCAGTATTTTTCAACAATTTTTTCCAAAATTAACTCTTTGGCAAAGTTATAAAAATTCGGAGAAATCATAAAATTTCCATAATTCCCAAATAAAACTTTACTTTTCAAACTTGTCAAACGAATTTCGAGTGAAAATCACCTTAGTCTCCTCCGACCGAAATTTTTGGTTACGTCCTTGGTTGGAAGGTTCTAAATCCGGAAAAAATACTACAATTTTTATTCCGAATTCTCGTATCGTTTTATTAGACATCACAATTTGCAATAATGCATTTCGAAAGACGTTTCTCAACACTCCGCAATTTCTTTACAAGAACAGAAAATCGAAATTTTGCCGGGAAATAAATTTTATCTTCAAAATCACCAGTCGCCATTTGTATACGATTCCCATCCAAAGGCGCGTCACTATCTCGAAAAGCACGTTTTCTCACCCTCGGAACAAAGCTCGACAAAGAAAAAAGCAAAGCTCTGCAAACAATGAAACGCGCTATTTTATCTAAGTGACAAGAAAAACACGAGCTTTGTTTCCGGCTCGTGATAATGTCTGTTACGAATTCCTGGGCTTAAAACAAGTGCGAGAAAGAAAAAGAGGGAGAAGGTCGTTAATTCGCGTTATTTGGAAAAGAAGGGGAGAGCACGTTGTGGCGAAATAATTAATTACTGGTGCACGCGCGTTATCGATCGCGCGAGATGCGCTTCGTTAAAAAGCTTTCCAGTTTGCATATCGAGTCCTGGAGACCTACTGCGGCGTTCCGTCGAGAAGGAAATTCAAGAGTGTTAGAGAGACATTTTGAAAGGTGGTGGATTTAACGGGAAAAATTCATTCTTTTTTTTTTCGTAAATTTGGCATCTCGATGACTTGGAGATTGCAAAGTTAGATCTTCAAAATTGATGGACTTATTTAAATAACATGATGTGAAAATGAAAAATTGAATACTCTATAACTCGAAAATTGCGAAACTTTCGAATTTTTTGTACTTGACAAAATTGAAAGATTATGAAATTTGGAAAATTAGATCTTCAAAATTGAAGGACTTATTTGGATAACAAGATGTGAAAATGAAAAATTGACAATTCTACAATTCGAAAATTGCGAGACTTTCGAATTTTTCGTACAATATTTCAAAAAATTGAAAGATTATGAAATTGGCAAAATTAGATCTTCAAAATTTATGGACGTTTTTTAATAACAAGATGTGAAAATGAAAAATTGAAAACTCTACAATTCGAAAATTGCGAGACTTCAAAATTTTTTGTACTTCAAAAAATTGAAAGATTATGAAATTGGGAAAATTAGATCTTCAAAATTGATGGATTTATTTAAATAACAAGATGTGCAAATGAAAAACTGACAATGCTACAATTCGAAAATTGCGACACTTTCGAATTTTTGGTACAATACTTCAAAAAATTGAAAGATTATGAAACTGGAAAATTTCAGCTTCAGGATAGTTCTCTTTTCGAAACATGGAAATTTCGTAGTTGAGATAAAAAACTTGATAACCACACTTTTTAGCGAACAAGAACTAAAAAATTAAATTATTCAAATTTCCAAATTTTAGTTTATCAACATATATTCTGTGAGTGAAATAAAATCCAAAATACCAAATTGCAGTAAATAAAAGACAAAAATCGAAATAATTCAGTGACTCAGTAATTACATAACTCGAATTTGAAAATTGCAAGACTGTCACACTGAAACATTGAAAATTTTGAAGAACGGAGAAATGGAAAAGTCATAATCTTAAAACAGGAAAATCGTAAATTTCCACCTCGGAAATTCGAATACATCTGTATAGTATCGTTTTTATTTCTCCATTTCGCTGTATGATCAATTATCATCAGGTCAATGACAATATTAATGCTGCCAAGATTCGCACAGAATTTACGTACATCATCAAAATCATCATATCATGTGGTAAAGTTTCTGCAGAATCATCCGGACTAAGGGAAGGAAACTTATTGATCTATATATATACATATATAACACTGGACTTGATGTAAACTTGGATACACAAGTATTCTGAAGCAGCTGATGCGCGTTTACCTTGGTAATTTGAGAGGATCGGAGATGAAGACAATTTTGCAAGGGGGTTTCGCAATTTCCGCAGAATATCGCGGGGCCGAAAACGCGGAGAGTTCGGCGGCGTAACGTTCGGCTTTGACAAGGAAGCTTGCTGATTGATGTCTGTGGTGCAAGCTCGCGTCGATTCGGTTCGCTCCGATCGATCCGAGGCGAGCCGCTGCACTTGCAAGCACCCGCGATCTATGCGTGTAAAACCCACGATTCTCCGCACCTTGACTCATTATTACATTCCTTGTTAAAACTCATTTCAGAACTTTGCCCTAGTGATTGTAGTTTTTATAAAAACAGACAAATTTGTTATAAAATCAGTGAATTATGTATGAAAATTCGTTTTTTTATGAGGTCGATTTCACAAAAGTTATATAC
>JAPYZK010003512.1:0-13095 GCA_030522785.1 Platygaster equestris | reverse complement strand
TGGTTTCCCCAGCACAAGTTCCCTTCAGTTATGCACGGTCTGGATGTTCGAGACCCCTGTCCCATCATAGTGGCCACACGATAGGGCCGGCCTTATCCGTTACCATTCACTCGCGAGGCTTCTGCACGTTGACACCTCTGAGCTTCTGGAACAAGGGTAGGCAACACGTTAGTCTGGGCCTGGTTTCCCCAGCACAAGTTCCCTTCAGTTATGCACGGTCTGGATGTTCGAGACCCCTGTCCCATCATAGTGGCCACACGATAGGGCCGGCCTTATCCGCCTTTACGCCGCCGCCGGTATAGCCCTCGACTTCTTTGGACCACGCAAGCCCCGTCACCGACTTCAAGGTCGTGTGCCTTGACGGGGAAAAGGCCATGTATAGGCGACGTTTCAGTTACCATGTTAAATCAGAAATAATCAACTTTGGAGCGTTTTTGTGAGAGTACAAATCTTAGCGCGGTGAGCCGCCCTCTATTTTGAATTGAGATTGCGCTGCGAGCATGCGCAACAGGGCACGGGCCCGCGGGACCTAAGTCCCAACTTCCGGCGCGCCTCGAGCTTCCTTCACCTTGCTCGAGCGCTCGACCGACACGAATGTATTAGAGGGACGCTACGCTACAACAAAATAATCAAGAAGAAACCACGTTTGTGCAACTTTTCTCTGCTACATACTCCAACAGGTTATAGGCCCAGCACGCTTCCACTGCGCAACTGTGAGTCGACAAAATTTAAGGCAAGCGAATTGCATCTTATACTTCAGGAAGTGAGAACGAATTTATGAGAAGAAAATAGATAATAATTATGATAGAAATTAGGGTGATTGTGAATCGGGAACTGTGCGCGGAAAAACATGTCAGAGAAATTTATGAAGTGTTCGAAATGATCAGAAAATTTATCGGGCGATTTTCAGACTAGAAGCGTGTATTTTTTTTAAGCCGGGAAAGTAAAATAAAACGTCGTAATTGATAATTCGGGGCGAGCACATGAAGCGCGGTTTTTCGCTCAGGCTCAGTGACGCGCGTAGTATGGTGCACGAGCCCGAGAAAGCTAGATGACGCGTCTGAACTCGTTTTGCTCGGGTGCTACAGGTTTTTAGAAGAATTTACGGGACTTGACACCCGTGACGACCTTCTTTCCCGAAATCGCCCGCAATCGCGCATAATGAGTTTTCCCAACATTTAAACTTCGCGAAAAAAGCTCTGAGTACAGTTAATGAAAAAGAGACTGTCCGAGCCTAGTACAACAGCCTCTTCGTTTCTTATGGACCTATTGTACCAGACTTGGACCGTTTTTTTATTGACTGTACTCGTAGTACTGTGCCAACCGTATTTCCTGGAATCGCCCGCGATCGCGCATAATGAGTACCCTAACATTTCAACTTTGCAAAAAGAGCGATTTTTCGGAAATTTTTCAGCAAAAATCGATTGCCCGACTCAAAATAGTGAAAATTTTTTTTTTTTTTTTTTTTTGAAAAACGGACTAAATTTAAGAGAGTCTTAGGAGTTCCTCGTTCAAAAATTAAATAACTAATAACTTGTAAACAAGAGATAACTTTTGAAAATGCTTCGACATATATGTTTCTGGGGCCATATACTATCAATTTTTGCTAGCGAACTCATCAACTTTTTCAAATTTGAATTTTGTCACACAGTGTTATCAGAGGCTTCAAAGACCGAAACTCTCACGAGCTCAAAGAAACGTATGCCCCGGTATCAAGACTAGCTGTGGTCCGGTCAGTGCTTGCCGTGATAAACAAACATGTCTTAGACGCATATCAGATGGACATAAAGACCGCTTTTCTCAATGGTATTCTTGACGAAGAAATTTATATGGAGATACCAGATGGTCTCGAATGCTCAGAAGATGACAGAAAGACGAAAGTATGCGAATTGAAAAGAGCTCTGTACGCACTAAAGATGATCCCGAAGAAGTAAAACAAAAGGTTTTTAGGAGAAGTCCGAAAATTAGGGTGAGAAAACGATCTACACGAGCCCTGTCTGTTTACATGGAGAAAAGAAGGGAAATTCGTGGTTCTGATATTATACGTAGATGGTATGCTCATAGCAGGAAATGATAAGGAGAAATTAGAAGAGGTTAAAGAAAAATTGAGTCAAGCATTCGACATGACAGACCTCGGTGAACCAAAAATCTTCATCGGTATGACAATCGAAAGAAATAGAAAAGGGAAAACGATGAAAATCCATCAAACAACATACATTGAAAAGATGCTAGAAAGATTGACGATGCATGAAAGTAGACCTCAAGAGACACTCATGGTCACGCGCCAAGTATCGAATAGGGAAAATCGAGACAATAAAAATAAGAAGAAATCTAGAGAAGAGGTTAAAGAATTCAAAAGAGTAATACCTTTTAGAGAAGCCATTGGAAGCCTGCTCTATGTGGCAGGGGCTATGAGGCCTAATATTTCATTCGCAGTGAGCTTTTTAGCCAGACGACAAATGGAAGCAACCGAAGAAGATTGGATCAATGTGAACAGAATACTTAGATATTCAAAAGGAACTACCGATATTGGACTGAACTTCAGAGGAAAAACTGAGTGCTTGGTAACGATGACTGATGCAAGTTTTCGTAATTGCTCTGGCTCGGTCTCGACAAGTGTTTATGTCGATACCTTGTTTGGCGATCCAATAGCCTGGAGAAGCCACAAGCTATCGTACGTAACCTTGCCTACTTGCCAGGCCGACTATTTAGCGATGAGCGAGGTTTGTCAGGAAGTGGTATCCCTGGACAAAGTAATTAGAGGTGTAGTCGGAAAAACTTTCTTTCCGGTCACGATATGGTGCGACAATAGGTCGGCTGGGGATTGCACACAAAAAGACGGAAATCACAAATCAAAAAACTTTAATGATAATCTAGAAGATATAAGAAAAAAACTAAAAGAATGAAAAAGAACTCGGACTGAGAGGCGTATGGCGGATACTCATGGGGATTATATTGAATCATGTGTGGATCAAGGAAAAGCTAGAGTTAAGTGGATCGCCACAAAAGAAAACGTTGCCGATATTTTCACGAAACCGCTTCCCACTGTCTCTAATAAATATCTCAGAGTAAAATTAGTGGGAAATTGAACTAAGAAGAAAAGTATACATATTAATGTGTATACGACTATTGATGGAAAAATTTCGAGTTGTAGATAACTTAGCCCTCTATTTTTTTTTTCATGTACCAGCCGGCAGCCGCTAGAGGGAATATAACTAGATCGGTTCCAAGGAGTGCCACGTAGCAACGGCTACGGCAAGATGCGGCGTTAAGATTCTTTATGATTTTCTACTTTGTATTACTAGAGCGACTCACTCGGCTAAGGGGGGGGGGGGGGGGGGGGGTAGGATTTAAAACCTTAGCGCAGTAAGCCGCCCTCTATTCTAAGTTAAGATTGCGCTGCGCGCATGCGCGACAGGACACTGGCTCGCGGGACCTGAGACCCAACTTCCAGCGCGCCTCGAGCTTCCTTCCTCTTGCTCGAGCGCTCGACCCAGCTCGACCGACACGGATGTATTAAAGGGACGCTACGCTACCATTAAATAATCTAGAAGAAACCACGTGTATGTAACTTTTCTCTGCTACCTACTCCAACAGTTTTTCGAACAAAACTGATTGAATTTGCATTCAGTCGATCTCAATATGGTCGTATACAATCTTTGATAATCGTATTTTTCATGGTTTTTCACAAAATTCGTAAATTTGAGTTCTAAAAATTTGGAAATTCTGAGTTTCTCAGAAATTTTTTTTTAATTAACGTTTTCTTCGAATCATAAAAAGTGGGATTTTCTGAGAGTGCTGGAGTGTTTCCGAAAATTTGAAAAATTCTTCCATTTTAGAGACATTTGTAGAGTCTAAGTTTTTTTTTTCGTTTGAAAAATTCTGAGTTTTTCAGAAATCCAAAAATTTTTATTTTCATAACAGATTCACGAATTTTGAGTTTCTATGAAAATTTCAATATTTTGGTTTTTCTGAAAGATTTGGAATTTTTTGGAGATTCGGAAATTCTTCAAATTTTCAGTTTTTGCAAACATTCGAAAATAACGATTTCGTGTTGATGTGCAAATTTCAAGTTTTCCACAAAAATCCAAAAATTTCGAATTCTCAACTAACTTCGAGAATTCGAGTTCATCAAAAAATTTTGAAAATATTTGAAAAGTTTAATATTCTCTAAATTTTGCGGCAGTTTGTTAAATATCAAGTCCTTCACAAAAATGAATATCCTGAGTTTTTCGGAAGATTCTAAAATTGAAGAAAAAAAAAGATATCAAATTCTGAGTTGATTGAAAAACATTACAATTTTTTCATAAGTCCGAAAATTTCAAAGTTATCCGGGAATTCGTAAAATTTCGAATCTTTTTCAAAATATGAAAATCCTATAAGTTTTTCGAAAGATTATATATTAAAATTGTATGTTCTTATTCCAATTCCGAAATCGTAATTTTTTTGAAACATTCTTAAATTCTGATTTCTCATAAAATTACAATTCTTAAATTTTTTTGAATTCACTGAGTTTGAAATTGTTCGAAAATTCTAGATATTTCAAGTTTCCTGATAAATTCAAATTTGTTTGAGAAATTTTCCTGCCGTATTCGGGTATCACTACTTATTGTTGAACAATATTTTCGTAATTTTCTCGGCATGGGGTTTCTTCAATAGGGATGCTATGTAGAACCAAACGTTTTTTGATCCGTGGACCCGTCAACTTTTTTTTCACTTTTTCAAGTTTTTTTATGGATGAGTATTTACTCTGTTTTTACGTGGACGCTACCGAGCAACAAAAATGTAGCGCTGTACGTTTTTGCATGTTTGAAAAAATCTAAAACATAGTTATATACCAATCTGGACCCTTCGTCGTCCAGATGACGAAAATTGATTTCGGTGACACATGCCTCCGTTAATAATAAAAAATGCATAGTTGTCAATTGTTCACAGCACACTTTAAAAAAGTCTGAGAGCTATAGGAATCATTTAGATTATTTGCGTGTCTCATTGTCTCATCTACGCCATTAAAACCTGCAACTCAAGAAGAAATAAAATTGAAAAGATGTTCCTTGAACCACCTCGAAATCTATTTATCAAATTCGGCAAACTGAATTCTGAAAAAATGCTGTTTGCGAAGTGATCTGTCACGTTGACTTACATGAACAAAGCACTACACACAAGCGTTTGAAGTGAGTAAGGGTACCCCCAAGTCCGAAATTCGACTAGATTTAACTTGGTTTCTGGGCTTGACTCAAAACGGAGTTGTCAACTCGGCCGTCTACGGTGAACGCAATGCGGAATTTTTTCCTGTGTATCCGACATTGACTCGTCTCTGACTCCAGATCAATCAATTCTTCGATGGACTGTTTACTCCGAAATCAGATACAGGGGAGGATGGTACCATACCGACCCCCCCCCCCCCATACCATACTGACTCCTCCATTTTTCTCAGCAATGGCAGTGCCAGCAAAATTGTCAGTAGCGTCAGTGAAAAGCTATCATAACACAGACAATTTGGACTTAATTCCTTTTTTTCTTCTCATTGTGTTCTTAGGTTTACGCGCCATATCGTGTTTCGATAACATTGAAATTCATTTTTGAGCTGCACGAAACCTCAGTTAGAAGTGTTTATTTGTTTGCAACAAAATCGAGACATACGTTATGTTGATTGCTCATGACCTCAGCTTTAACAGACGCTATTGAAATGAGATCGTTTTTATTGCCGTAAGTGAACGGCGAGCCGTTATGTGAAAAAAAACTGGGTGGTCCGAAACTAACCCCTACGTGGTGGTCCGAAACCGACCCCCCCCCCCCCCTTTTTTTGCATCGTTATTGTCTATAGAATGTTTTTGAGGGAAAAAACGTGATTGAAATTTGAAAAAAGTGATTCCACCTCATGATTACGCATCATGTGACAAAACCGAGCGAATGCAAACGAGCGCGGGGTTGGCTGCACGAGGAAGCGAAATCCCCTGAGTGCGGCCTGCACCGCGCGAGTTTGCTTCGTGAGGTTTCAGCGCCATGGTGCGTATACTATTTTTTCCAACAAAAACATGAAAAACTGATGGCTTAAGTAGTCTATAGAATCGCAACACAAACCAATAATCGACAAAGACAAGACGAGAAAACAAGAAAAATAAATACGAAAAAAACAGTAGAATATAACAACAAAAACAATAGAAGGATAAAAAATTGAGCCATAGTCGTTGACAAGCGGCCTTCAGAAAATTACCTGTGCAAATTCTGTTCGCACTCATTATGAGACAAAAGACAGCTCATACTACAGGAATTGACATTTTTATCCACAATTTTATTTATTCATTCTTATTTCTTACAAAGAGGCCTTGAAATGTATTCAATTGAATTTAAAAATGATTTCTCTTCATTCCAAATCGTACTGTCCTATTTACAATACAAATTACAATAAATATCCTAAATTTGCTTTTTCTCGCGATTTGCTCCAAACAAAACGAGGAGGTCGGTTTCGGACCACCATTTTTGACCACGTCGAAACGTAGACTTTTACATTTGCCTCGTTATCTCCCACTTAACGACACTCACAAACCTGATCAACTGGCGTGGAACATAAAAAATTGCTCTCTACATAGTGAAACTTTCAACACAGCAAAAAAATGGCTTATTTCACCATTTGGGGGATCGGTATGGGAACATGCTCCCCTACATTGTTCAACGATTTTATACAGTTTCAATGACATACACTGATTTCGACAACTGAAAACGTTCTCCTCTGTTTTCGGCAAGTCAGACGGAAGATTTTTAGAAAAATGAAATGTGCGAGCCCCGTACTGTTATACACATAATAAGTAATGTTTGGGAATGTAATTGTATTACATGTAAAATGTAATAAGTAATCCTTGTCATTTTTCGATTCTGTATTTTTGCATACGTTGAAAAATTCTAGAGTGAGAATTGTAAGAGTTTGTGAATATCATAATCATTTTTCTCATACAGAAAAGAGATATTTACGATCGAAAAATTATGATTCTCTGAATTTTTTTGTTTTTATTTCTGCATGCATCATAAAAGTGTGTAATAATCTAAATATAAACGATGATCATTTTCGGATGTCACATTAATTCCTTGAATGTATGTATATAGGAAGACCTGCGTGATGAGAAAATTATAGATTCTCGGATTTTTTTATTCTGATCTTTTGCGTGCGTTGCAGAATAATTCTGGACTTCGAATTTGAGTAATTTTCTAATGCCATCGCGTTTTCCTATTAATTGTGGAAAACACATTCATCCATACATACGACGAGGGAATTTTTATTTATAGAATTTGTCAGTGTATTCAAATTTTTAAAAAATATCAAGTCATTTTTTCCCCATATATGAATTTATGTAATGCTCTGATGCTCTGGAAAACTTGGATGCTTTTGCCCTTGCCAACAGCAAAGCAAAGCTCGTCTAGGACATCGTCTGAACAAAACTGCTCCTATTGGCACCGCAGAAAACTGCGTTGGTAGCCGACCAGTCAGAGCGCTTGGACTCTTGGCTGCGGAACAGCTCGTGGGCCCCCGCGTGTGATCCCCGACCGTCCGGCACTCGACCAAGTGGCGAGGCGATTTCGAAAGCGCTCCGATTGGTCGGTCGCCAAAGCAGTCTTTCGGCCGCACCAATAGGAACGATTTTGTCGAGTCGATGTAATTGTGGGCCTTGAACTTGAACACAATATGAGTTTCGCGGGCAGCCCCCGCAAGCGCCCGGTTTTAAGCACGGCACTGTCGTATCATGAACAATGACATAACCGGCATAGCACTGTGACGAGATACCCGACACTGTAGCATGTCACACTGTCGTTCTGTCCCTAGTCACGTTCTTTTCGCGGACTTGAGGATCAAAGTAGGACTTGAGTGACATAAGTAGGACTTCAGGAACAAAAGTAGGACTTGAGGAACAATTGTAGAACTCGAGAAACGATCATAGGTACAATGTCAAATCACCAGTCGTAAATGGACGTTATCAATACTCTTTCAAGGGCTTGAAGCGTCAATTTAGTAGATTATTTGTAAAAAAAGCTTTTTTTGTAATACAAAAAAACTTTTTCCGTTGTTTTGGATATTAAAGTAGGAATAATCATTTTCTGTAGGTGGCACAGATCCTAGGTACGATAATCATCGAAGAAATAAAGTCCTAGGGACAGTCTGGAGCTTCGATCCATGCTCGAGAAAATGGTTTGAAGAGCCTGGTATGCCCACACCACGGAAAAATTTCGGTCTTGTAGTCAGTCACGGAAAAATTTTCGCTATTGGAGGCCAAGACACAAATGGGCGGTGAGTCAAACTTTCATTAATGCAACCATAAGTTCTGATCACTGAATTACGGAAGTCCGTCACTTTTTTTCGTGGTTATTTATATCCTATGAGCTCTCGATATGTTTTCAAAAGCTGTAGTCGTTCTTTTTTTTTGAGACCGTATGAAATAGATCACAGAACTGTAAGGCTCGAACATCTGAAAAACATCAAAGTATGAATACCTCAAGTTACGTTCATGAACGAAACTCCGTTCTAGTGCTCTCACAACAGTCGAAGTTTTCGATCCATCAGAATGCGCGTGGAAAAAAACGCAATCTATGCTAATAGCAAGAACAGGCCACGCAATCGCGGAACATACAAATTTGATTCTCGTCGCAGGAGGGATGACCAGTTCAAAAAAGGACATTTTTTTGGATGCAGTGGAATGCTTCGATCCAACAAAAAATCAGTACGCCTTGTACATTATTATCATCGACATGTCTTCATATTTTTTGATACAGCAAATTTCTAATAACCTTCAATTCATACCATTTGATCATATATTATGAATAAGAGGTTCTTCAGTTTGGGGTGTATATTTATGTTTTTGAATTTACTCTCATTCCTGCCGTCACATCGAAGATGGACGAAACACAAGCCCCTAAATGAAGCTCGAGCTCACTTATCGATGAACGTAATTAATAACGATTTATACGTCATCGGAGGCGCTGGAAAGACTGCGAATGAAACTCAAAGCAGAAACGTCATTGAAATTTGGGATGACGAAGATAAAATTTGGAAACTTGAAGCAGAAATGTGCTTTCCTCGTCATGGGCATTGCACGGCAATGATTGGTAACATTAAATTACTTTGCTTCTAGTGTTAGAAATCAGAAACTTTCTTTCCAGACTTCAAAATTTGAGGGAATCGTTGTTCACTTTCATCCGTAGAGTCCAAAAACCTAGGAATTTCCCCAATACCCCATCGCTTCTTGAGTTCATGAATGAAAGGATATACTTCAATCATCGGACTTAATCAATCAGCTTCTATCGCATCTGTATATAACATAACGATTTGTCTGTTGTTAGTGTTCCGTTTTCTGAAAGACAGTAGAATTTTACTCATGGAAACGGTTGAGCAATGTCAACTATTTTAATTCACACGGAAAAAATAGTATTGTTGCGTCAACCATATAATAGTAACATTTGCGCCTACCATATCTGCCGTTTATGTAACTATATCTATAGTTGGTACGACCATATATATGGTTGGGACGACCAATATCTATGGCTGTACAAACCACAGCTGATATAGAGGGCGCAAATGTTACTATTTATATGGTTGAAGCAACTATACCGTTTTCTCCGTGCAGATATGGAAATCCAGAAATGACCCCTATCATTGCCTTAGTAGACCTGCGTATACCTGGACTAATATTGTTAGGAATATTGTTTACTGACAATGTGTTCGGAAGAATTTTTTGGAATTTGTTGAAAATGTCGGTTGATAGGAGACTGTCTAGTCATCATCGGTGGCGTGACGACTCAAAAGATGAGATCGTTGAGGAGCGTCGAGTTTTATTCAAGCCAGCGCAAAAAGTGGCTCAAAGACATGGCACCGTTGCCGTACCCAGTTTTCGCTCACGCTGCGGTCTCTCTACCTCCCGCGAGTTCTTTGCTGAATTAATAATGATTTAGTTTTGCTGAAAACATACGGACGCGAGTAATTGAGGTATTCATATTTATATGGGTTTTCAGTAAAAGAATAAAATTCTTCAAAACGACTTTTACCAATGATTTAGTCCGACGACTAATCATTTACATGATTGGGAATGATGTGGATATAGGAGATGAGTGTAAAAATCAACATGGTGAGTGATACATTGGTAATGTTGTATAATATTAAAAGATACAACAAAGCAATTTGTGCACAACCATTCGCAAATTCCCATCAAATTATTATTGAACAGTAGCATCGTTTATGCAATGGTTTCAGTTTCGTGGACAGACAGATTTGCAGCATTTATTGTTCATTGTGTCTTTCAATTTAATCATATCGTTCTTGAGCTCCTGAAAGCAGCACTTTACAACAAATAACACATCTTGGCATGAATTTTCACTCGTTTTGTGCTGGTTTTCGTTTATTTTCATTTTCTCCAGAAATTTCTGGCTTCACAACGGGACGATCATTATTGTATCCATTCGTCACAGGTACGTAGTTCAAATCCTCAGAGCATCTCTGAACTTGCAGGTTAATATCTCGAAGGTGTTTGATCAGTTCAGGATTCGAGGAAAATCCATTTATGCCAATCCGGCAACTTTTATACACTGAGAAAAAAATCGTTCAAAAACTAGACGACGACCGTTTAGAATAGAAACCATATACATATACATTAAATCAACGCGATTTCGTTTTGTTTCTAAACGCTCAATTATTGAATCAAAACGGTGGGCCGTTTAAATTCTAAACGGTCTATCCGTTTAAAATCTGAACTCACCGTTTAGAATCTAAACGGCGCTGTTTAGATTTCTAACGGCAATGAAGCGAAGGTCGGGGCGGGAAAAATAGGGAAATCCGCATGTTGGGAACCCTTGCAACAAGAATGCAGCAGCTGCCTTTTTGCCCTGCGGGAAACTATTGCGCGCGGGCAAAACTGGATTTTCCTGAAAGTTTTTGTAGTGCGTGGGTGATGATGATCTTATCGCGCTTATCAGTAGGGTTTGTTGATATTTTAAAAAATATCTAATTGGATATTTATCGATATTCACATAAATATCAATATCGCTTTCGATATTTTGAATGGAAATATCGATATTTTGATACATCGATAATTTTTCGTTGAAGCTGAAAAATATCGATCTATCGATATTTTTTCACTTATAGTCGAGTCATCAGGGGCCAACGATGTATGAATATGATACATGTATATCATATTATTATTATCAAAAAAGCATGTAAATCTATGGTAGTTCCTTAATTATTGCCCTCGACTTTATTTTCGCGGTAAATCGTAAGAAAAAGGAAATGAAGAACGTAAATCGCCGTGTATGAAGGGACACATTTTAACAACCCTGACAAAGTGGATGCAACCCAACGACAACCTTCAAAGGTTGTCGATGTGTTGCAAATTTCTTAAGTATGAAAAACGGTATATGCGTCATTTTCGCGCTATCGATCACTGATTTTCATTATTCAATATCATTTCAGGTAATATTTGATTTTAAAAAACCGTCAAATTCAGCTTAAATTGTAATTTTGGGAATTTTATAGTGTTCATCGATTATGAGATTATTTTGTAGTTTGATTGTTGATTTATAGTTCAATAATTAATAACTATCATAACATTACTGACAATTACTTTTGCATAATACTTAACATTCATATAATGTTTCATTTTCATTTTTGATACTTAAAAAATTGTCACTTTTGTTGACAATTTATTAAGTATCGAAAATGTAAACAAGCCATATAAAAAGTGTACCATATTAATACAAAAATACAATTAATGATAATATGATAATTTTGAGCTATTTAATGGTAAATGAACATCTTCAATAATCAAATTGTGACGTGACATAATTGATATCGGCAATTAATGATGAAACAGAATTTAATAATTTTTTTGTTCGGATTTAACTTAAAACGATAAAGAACAAATAATGTATGCTATTTCTCGCGTGAAATTGCTGCAAAAACTCATTTTATATTTAAGAAATCTGCAACCCAACTGCAACCTTTGAAAGTTGCATCCTCTTTGTCAGGGTATTAATCATCTTATAATACCTGGATTTTAAGACAGGTACTTTTCTTTACATAATATCACGATGTTGATTGTTTGAGTTGAATTATAAAATTATCTCAGGGAATAGTTCGCCTCATTTTCTTACATGAAGTACATTCATATTTTGATCATGAAACTACACAAAAAAACGGGCTTTTTTACCCGATATCGTAATTTAAATATCGATATCGGTATTACCGTAGCCCTCTGATATCGGGTCCAATATATTGATATTCACAATCGTAATATCGATTTTTTGATATACATATAAAATATGACCAACCCTACTCATCAGTCGTATAGCAACGGGATCGGTTGTGGAATATAGTATAGGTGAAACTTTCGATTTTATGTTTAGTGAGAAGTAAAAAATTGCTGCCAATGACAAAACGTTAGTCGTGTACTTCGATTAAGATTCAATTAGGTATATTTGCGTATGAATTATACGATTCTTGAAAATAAATCTACTTATCTTGATAACCATGCGAGTTTTCCTTGCTTACGAGGGTCGTTTGATAAGTCCCTGGCCCAAGTAAGAAATAAGCATTTTTTCGGGAAAATTTTTTTATATTTTTCAACATAATCACCCTGGAGGTCAATACATTTGGCCCAGCGTTTCTCAAATCCTTTCATTCCACTCAAAAAGTAATTTTTGTCGCAGTCCACAAAAAATTCGGAAACGGCGTCTTTCACCTCTTGGTTCGATGAAAATTTTTGTCCACCGACATGGGTTTTTAATTTGGGAAACAAAAAAAAGTCACATGGGGCCAGGTCGGGCGAATAAGGTGGGTGGTCAACGATCTTATACCGCAAATCGTGTAATTTGGCCATCGAAACCGCGCAGGTGTGGACAGGGGCGCTGTCGTGGTGGAACAAGATCTTCTTTTTCTTTAAACCGGGACGTTCCTTTTTGATTGCCTGGTCCAAACGGCCCGAAAGTTTCGCGTAATATTCCCCGTTGATGGTTTTCCTTTCTTCTAAGTAATCGATCAGAATAATTCCCTTACTATCCCAGAAAATGGTGGCCATCACCTTCCCCGCCGATTGGACCGTCTTTGCCTTCTTTGGAGCT
>JAPYZK010003511.1:0-11784 GCA_030522785.1 Platygaster equestris | reverse complement strand
TTTCCATCGTTTTTTATTTTAAATCAATTTTCGGAGCACGATTTAAGTAAAAAATCAGCAGAGCAACAAACTAGGTACTCAAACACATCCACCAGATGCAAAAAATTCAAATTAATTATTTATTGGGGGCGTAAGATGTTAACGCGTTTTAAAATTGCAATGTTAAAACGCAATAATATCTTACGCCCCAAACAAATAATTAATTTGAATTTGTTTACATTTGGTGGATGTGTCTGAGTACCTAGTTTGTCGCTCTGGTGATTTTTTACTAAAATCATGCTCCTAAAATTAATTGAAAATAAAAATCGACGCAAATCCCTACCTTACCGACGGAGTAATCAGGAATGTTCTTAATCTTTGAAAAAAGTTGTTAGCATTTGAGAAAGTTTTAAGGATTCGTCGATCTCATTCTTTTGTGCGGGAGTTCTAACGGATTTCGGAAAATCGAAGAAAAGCGAGTGACGCTTTTTTTGCACTTTTTGGAAAAAAATCACTGTGGAAATTTAATAATGCCACAATTTTAATGACCAACCGATTATTTCGCATTTTTTCAGTGAATTTTCGTGATTTTGTACGTGGAATTTCTAAATTGATAAATCTGAAATTAGGTAAAATACTTGTCGATTATTTTGGAATTGAACATTTTGTGGATTTGACAAAAAAACGGGAAATTTCACAATATCGCTTCGTATTCAAGTCTGAGATTCCTACATTCATGAATTAGAATCAAAATTTCTACGATAAAATTAACACAATTTACTAAAAAATTCTCAACTTCTGTCATAAACATTTAAAAATACCTAAAACCCAAAAAGCGCAAAAAAGCAAACGACCGCAATTTCAAACAATTTCTTAAAATCCGTAAGTGGTAAAAGCAGAACGAGACGATGCTCAAAAAACATCAAATCATCTTTCTTTTCTTGGCTCCGAGTCATCAATTCGAGAAAAAAATGCTTGGAAAACATTCAAAAACGCCAAAGACAATCGAATCTCGCCACATAATTATTGCAAGGTTGATTATTCTCATTTATATAGCCAGGCCACCGTTATTATTTTGCTGCATCGCCCTTATCTCTAGTAAAGAATATCGTACAGTCAAACCTCTCAAATTGTCCGCTCTCTCTCTCTGTCAATTCTCTCACATTGTCCCTTTTAATCCAGTGTTGCCAGATGAGGCGATTTTTGATGGTCCCGCTGCTACTAAATTTTTGCCTGGGCGACTGTCGCCGATCGAGACGATTTTTAAAACGGCTGATTTATGTAAAAAAGAACTTTTTCTTTGTTGAAAATTTTCAAATTTAAAATTTGCCGCCAAGAAAACCATAATTGTTGCATAATGTTATATATTTTACAACTGCAATAGTGTAAAAGCGAGGTAAAATTTTCTCGCGTGTTGATATTAAACGAAAATTAATGAGTTGTAATCATATACATCATTTTATAATACTGAATTATTTTTGATTTAATAATATTCACATAAATATGAAATATCAAAATGTAATGTAACATCATTTTCCTTTGAAAACAGTATAAAATTTAGAAATTAAGTGGTTAAAAATGTTTGGCGACTTTGAGGCGATTTGAGTGTCATCTACCGGCGACTATTTTCCAAGTCCATCTGGCAACACTGTAATTTAACCCTGTTGACCTGTGGACAATACAAGAGGTCGGAAGTGGACAATGCGAGAGGCTCTACTGTGCACGAACCGCGCTAGTTTATTTAACCACAGTATAAATCCTCATAGCTGTCCATGTTATCGTATGTACTAGTGATAATGATAGTAAAATTCACTTGGCATTTGAATCACCTTGGCAGTTCATTGTGTTCGAGAGTAAAATATGTGCGCTTCGCTTATTATTTGCACAAAGAGTGTATGTGTGTACGTGTGTGTATGTGTGGGTGCACGACTGTTCTATTTGCCGACTTGCTCGAGACGAAAGAAAATGGCGTATTATGCCACAGGGGAAAAAATCACGCTTTTCAAACGTGTGGCATGAGAATATTTTTCTGTGATTAGCGAAAAAATGGCGTTTTCCAATTTTGCGCTGTTTCGGGTGTAAAAAGTGACCGATTTTGTTACTAGTGGAAAAATCGGTCACTTTTCCTGGTGGCATCGAAAAAAAAACTGATTTTGGAAAGGAGCGAATATTTGAGAATTTTTGAAGAATTCGAAAATTTCGAGCATTCGTAATCGTGAATATTTCGAATATTTAGAAAATGTTGAAAACTTCGAAAATGTACGAGATATCTTTTAAAGAATATGGAAAATTCCGGAATTTCGAGAAATTTTTTAATTTTTTGATATTTGGAAATTCAGAGAAAAAATTGAAAAAACTGTAGAAAACTATGAATAGTTTGAAAAAGTTGAACATTTTGAAAATTACGAATTTTGAGAAATTCGCAAAAATTTGAGAATTTTGAGCAATTTTGAGGCGTTTCTAAAATCAATTTCTCGAAAAAACCGTAAGAAATTAATCATCAGTTTTTCACTATTTTTTCGACGCTGCCAGGGTATATATTTCACACTCAAAACTGTTACATTTTCGAGAATTATAGAAAAATGAGTTAAAAACCAAAAATTTCCGGAATTGTTATCTTTTTTGGCTTATTTCCAAAAAAGGATTCACGGTTGAATAATTTACGTAAATCAAGAGTTCTTCACAAATTCTCGGAGTGAATGCATTTTCCCTTCTCGTAAAATACCAAGTACGATCTGTTTGCCAATATCATATAGAATCTTGATCAACACCATAGAATCTGGGACAACAATTTTATGTACACCTTTTTTTCTTTGCTAATTAACGATTTTACACAAAATTCACGAAGAGCGTTGATTAACGCTTCATTCCATTGGAAGTCTGAACCTTCTAAAATTACCGAAAACCTTGCATGATCACCCAAATTCCTTACGAGGTTCTATATTTTTTCAAAGTGATTCTTATACGAACCTTGTGAGTTTCTCACAAGTTATGAGCTAGGTAACTTGAGTTATCGAAAAATTTATGCGGTTTAACATTTTTGATCTCTCTAAAATTCGATTCGAAACACCAATCCTTAGAAGCTGCAGAAATTAAATTTTTGGCTCTTAATTGGAGTTCGAGATTATTCATTTGAGAACACAAATTGATATTAATGATAAGGGGAAGGGGGGGGGGGGAGATATGAGGTTGCTGCATAAGTTTTTCGATAACTCAACTTATAAGTACCTTTTAAGAACCTTACAAGAAATCTGTGGAACCTTTTAAGGTTTTCAAGAATCTCATAAGGTTTTCAGAGTTCCAAGGGTCTTCGTGTCAGCACCAGCCACTGTCACGTGGAAATCTGTGTTTATGTGTTTCAATTTTTTCATGTTTGTGTATGTATGTGTCGCTAAGGCGTCATTTTTGGTTCGTTTAATCTCAAATGTCCATTGCGATTCAAGATAAATGTATTCTTTCGAAATACTGCATGCAGTTGAATAATCAAGTTGTATTTCTGAGTTATGTTTGTCAATGAACTTATTTTGCTCGTTGATTTTTGTAAATGGAAAAATTAAAATTGTTTCGCAAATATCAAATAAAGACATTGAAGAAGTATACAAAAATAGACACAATCAAATCATGAGCAAAGTCGATGAATCCAAAAATTTCGACGATCATCGAATAATTTTGACACAGTTTCGCGATTTTCAGTACTTAAAATGATTCTTAAGGTTATTTTGTGCGTTTTTGATCAATCCCCTATAATTAAGAAAATTATTGATTTTTTTTTTCATAAACGATATTTCGAAATATATCGTTTCTTCCAAGTGTTGAGAATTTTTTTTAATTTGGCGAGTTTTTCAAAAATTTCTGGTATTCCTGGAAACTCACTAATGATCAAAATTTTCTTAGCTTTTTTAAGTTATTTTAAAGTATATTCAGAGGATTTTCGATGAATTTTGAAAATCCATAAATGATTCCAAGTTTACGTGTATTTTTTCAACAAAACTCCGAATTCTAATTTGTTTCGAAAAGTTGAAAAAATTCATCTCAAAAGCAGAAAAATTAATTAATTGATTAATCTCGTCCAATTAACAAATTAATTCGATTTGAAAAGCAGAAAAATTAATCTCTTTTCCGAAAATCATTCTTATCACATCCTAATATCATACTAGATAGAAATAAGATCAATTCCAGAAAAGCTGGTCGATTTGAGATTGAAGGAACCTTTCGAAAATGGATGCAAGACAAATTTCGCATATTGCTTTTTCCCCTAATTTAAACGCAGTCCTTGTTTTTTGCTGTTACGAACGACGACGAGAGCGGGCTCGACGAATAAAAGCAGTGCATCACTACCGGGGCAAAACGCTCCACCTTTTTTCCAAAATCGATCACGAAAATAAATAATCTAACCATAACACTCCATACCATAACCATAACTAGCGTTATGGTAACCATGGTACCATGGTTGCCATAGTGTCGCCACTTAGTTAGAATAGTAACTATAGTTGCCATAACAACGCTGTTTTGTTACCACAATAATTCCTTGTGGTTCTCACAACATCTTTTCATTCCCTAGCCAGTTGGGAACGACGAGATTTTAAAGATTTTGAAAACATTCGTGGATTTAATTTTTTTTTTTTCAATTGGAAAATTTTTAGTTTTTGGGAAATTCAAAATTTTGTATTTTAACAGCAGAACCGCGGATTTTGAGGTTTTCCTGAAAATTTACACATTTTCGGATTCCCGAAAAATTTCACATTCAGAGTTTTATGAAAATTTCAAAAATTGTTAGTTTTTGGAAACAATCGAAAATTCCGATTTCTTCTTATTGTGAAAATTTGATATTTTCCACAAGAATAGAAAAATATCGAGTTTTCAAAAAAATTTGAGAATTCGAGTTTCTTAAAAAATTCAAATTTCTGAAAAGTTCGAAAATCTTCCAGTTTTCCGAAAATTTGTAAAATTTTGTGTCCTTTTCAAATGATGAAAATCTCAAGTTTTTCGAAAGATTTCAAAACTATGTTTTTATTTTAACTTCAAAACTATAATTTTTTTCAAACAATCGAAATTTTTGAATTCTCAAAAGATTACATGAATTCTAAAATTTTCTGGAATTTATTGAGTTCGAAATCATTCAAAAATTCCGAATATTCGAATTCCTCGAAAAATTCAAAAAATTCGAGTTTTTCAAAAGATTTGGGAAGCTCAAAACTTTTTTGAACAACTTACAAATTTGGATTTTTTCGACAAATTTTTCTTCGCCCCACAAAGAGGGACGAAAAAACGTCGCCCTCATCTGGCTAGGGTTACTATATCAACCAACGTTCAGTACAGACCTGAATATGAATGCCTGGTCTTGATTATCGATATGTATCGATTGTTTTCTATAAGCGTCAATGCACAAAATTCGACACTAATCGAAACCAAAACCAGGCATTTATGGCCAGGTCTGTCCATACCTACTCAATAATATCCGAATGACGGCCACATCAACGATAACCCAAATGATGTCACATTTCGCTGACCACTCATCAAACGTGATCACCGTAATCGATATCGAAAAAAAGACTGCCGCGATCGTGGCGCACAACTTGCATCGCATTCTATGTAAAATAATGCGCTAACGCCGAAGCCTCTGTTTCGTATTCGCGGTGGCATTTCCGAGCGATCGTTATTTGAAGCATTTTATAGTGCGCGGCCTGGGCATACATACAAATTGTCGGTCGTTTGGACGAGCAGAGTGCACGACGATCGTCGAAAAGTCAAAAAATCTTCATCGTTATCATCGTTATCATCATATAAAAAGACGCGTAATTAAATCGCGGGCAAACACGAGACAGAGGCCGCGGTTTTCCGTCATTCTCGTCGTCTTCGCGCGGTCGTAAAAACTAAACCAATCGTGATCGGCCTAATGGATAACGATGCACTACCCGTAATAACGATGTATTTATTCGGCTTGCTAATTTTTCCCTGTTGCCCTCAGCGTTTATATTCGGCGCCGCGATATTGTATCATCATTTGCCTCTGCAGGCCAACTTGTGCAGTCTCACCTCATTGTTCGTTAGTCCTTTGTTTTGTTCCTATGGCAGCGACTCGCACATTCACAAATCACGTGACGATTATGTGTGGCGCAGAAAGCAGGACAGTGATTGTGGCGATTATAGTGAAAAGAGTAAAAATTATTAGGCACATCCTGTCGATCACCATCGCAGCGAACTTCCAATCGTTGTTAATCTTTGTGTCTTCGTCGTCGGCCTTTAATTTTTCCGTTATTATCTGCGAACATACGTGGGGTTATTTTATTAATGAGATTACTTCCACGGAAGGGGGGGGGGGGTCATCGGGTTAGGACCCCCCCTCCCCTTGGAATTAGGAGTATGAGATACCGAAATCCTTGTATTAATTCAGGAATCATATTTTCCCTAAAAATTCCAGATTCCCCAAGTGCGCAGAAACACGTCATACCTTAATTTCTTTGAGTATGAGTACGAGCTCGTATCGGGCGCAAAAACATGCGCTTTGCAAAATGGTCTCGACTTGAGGCCCAGCCGAATCCTGGGGATGCAGCGGCGGCGGCGGATGATGATGGGGTGTGTGAGTGATCGGGTGCGACAGCGGGGGCGGCGGGGGCGGGGGCGGAAAGGGCACCGGAGCGTGCTGATGATGCGGCGTCGCCACCGGGTGAGAGTGATGATGATGCGGGGTCGTGTGTATGTGGCTATGCCCGTGGCCGCCGTGATGATGCGCCGACGGAGGACCTGCCGACGCCGCCGCGGGGCTCCCGTACACGTTGTTCAACAAGTTGTTGTGCGGCGCCAACGCGTTGTCCTCCAGGTCCAACACGTTCGCTAGCAGCGACTTGCTGCTTCTCTGGTGGAGCTCCAAGTCGCCGTACGTTTTGCTCGTCCCTGCAAACACTTTTTACACTTAGCAGTGCCATCTTGGTACTATCATTGTGTGATAATAGTTGTTTATTACTTCTAAGGACAACATAGTTTGTCTTATGGCAAGGTGTTCGCCACTGTACGTCATTTAAATTTATTCACGCATTGAGAACACCCGTAACATCATCGCTCTTGTGAAAAGCTTGTAAGCAGAATATACATATGGCAGTTTTTTCCATATTATTCAAAAGTAATCTGGGCTCTCCTCGAGGATATGGGTCCAGGCGCCGAAGAATGATTTATGATTGCCCGCATTTTTTCTAAGCATAAGTACCCTTGAATAACCTTTTACCGAGTGTCCACAAGACTCTTGGAGAGTCAGCCTTCAGTGGGTTACAGTATGTTAGTTTTTTTCCATATTATTCAAAAGTAATGGCAATTTGTGGTAACTGGCATCGTTGTACTATGATGTTATCATTAATTAGTATCATAAAATGATTCTTAAATGATTGAAACAGAGAACATCACTTTTTTGATACAAGAAACAAATGAATCACGAATACCCAAACATTCCTCAATTATTGCACAATCACTTCTGTCACAGCACAAATGCGACGAACAAACAAATGAAACATCCCTCGCAGTGAGAGAAAGCCAAATGTGGCGAATCGATCGAAGCCAGATCACGCGAGTAATTTCATTTCGGAATGATCGGCCCGCCGTTAGGGCTCGATGATATTCCGAATATCCGGCAGCGAATTCATTCGGCCGGTGTCATCAATCAAATTCCATCATTAGAATATTCTCGGCCGTTAATTCCCTGGAGGAATAATTAAAAGGGCATTTTATATCGAGGCCCATGGAGTGCAGGCGGCCGAGGTAATAAATCATGAGGTCGATGCAACGTGGGGTAACAATGTCCGCGGCAAAGCCCGGCTCGAATTTGATCTGTTATAATTACGCGGATCGGAGCTCGTGCCGTTGGAGAATCGTGTTTGGATCTTCTTTTTCGTCCGTAATGATCCTCATCGAGCGTGCAAAGTTGCGACAAGCCAAGCGTCGCCCTTTCCGGGATACCCTAAACCTCTTACGTTACGGACATGCGATATCGTGTATCAGCTTTCCGGTTAGCTGGCTCCGCGATTGACCCATTAATTTCAATCTATCCTAGGCGGATGAGTAGTTTCAGAGGTTTATTTTCTTTTTTGATTTGCAGAGAGAATTTGACGATACGCTTGTCGAAGGTAGAATTCTTCGGCGGGTTTAGAATTTAACAATGATCGAAGGATTTGCCAAATCATGGGCTACTTCAATGATGGCAGGCATATGTGTCACTGCGATTTTGAATAATTTCTTTCGTTTATCCGATTTGCTTGGATTTAATGATTCTATTTCTCCATCATTGCATAATGATGCAGTCGTATTAAGGGTAAGTAGATGGTGAGAACGAAAAACCAGGACATGTTCCTCACCCCTCCACCCCGTTGATGAATTGTCAGTATTCTTGAAATATTTCAACATCTGAAAACTTCTTGAGTTTTCGGAAAATTGAGAATGTACAGAATTCTTATAGTTTAGGCCTTTTTGAAAATTTTTAAAATTCTTGAAATTATTATGTAGTATTTTCGAGATTCTGAAAGAATATTCTTGGATTTTTGTGAAATGTATGATAAACAAAATAATTGAAATTCTTGAAACTTTCAATATTATTAAAAATTTCAGAATAATCGAAGTAGTGAAAATTCTTGAAACTTTCAGAATGCTTGTATAACACAAAATTCTGCAAAATTGTAACAATCAAAATTTCAAAAGTTATCAATATTTTAGAAAATCGCAACATGTTTGAAATTGTTGAGTTCTTCGAAATTTTCGGAATTCTAAAAATTTTACGGATTATCGATATTTTACAAATTCCTCAAATTTTGAAACATATTTGGAATTTTCCAAATTTTCCAAATTATTTGAATATCGAAAATTACAAAAATTGTTAAAATTCTGATCATTTCTGAAATGATCAACAATTTGGAAATTCTTCAATTTTTTCAAATTATCGGAATTTTACAAACTCTCGAAATTTTGAAAACATTTTGGAATCTTCCGAATTTCCATAAGTCTTTGGATTTCGGAAATGAACGAAATTGTGAAAATTCTCATAGTTTTAAAAATTATAAAAAATTCGAAAATTCTCACATTTTCAGTATCCTTAAAATATTTTAAAATCCCAAGACGTCTAAATTATCCGAAAAATTAAAAATATACAGAATTCTCATGATTTGAAAATTTCTCAAGTTTTTCGAAATTTTCAAAATTATTATGTAATATTTTCGTAATTCTAAAAGATGTTCATATTCTTGGAATTTCATGAAATGTAAATAATGATTAAAATATTTGGTTTTCTTGAAACTTAGAATATAATTCAAAATTTCAAAAATTCCAAAATCGTCTGAACTTTCAAATTTATCTGGAATCTCGAAAGTTGCAGAATAATCAAAATATTTCGAATTCTCGAAACTATGAGAATCCTCACAGATCCTAAAATTCTACAAAATGGTTAAAATTCTAAAAAAGTTTTGGAATCTTCCAAATTTTAAGAATTGTTCGAATTTCGAAAATTACAAAAATCAAGTTTTACAAATTATCGGAATTTTACAAACTCTCAAAATTTTCAAAACATTTTGGAATCTTCAGAATTTCCATAAATCTTTGGATTTCGGAAATGAACGAAATTGTAAAAATTCCCATAGTTTCAAAAATCATAAAAATGTTGAAAATTCTCAAATTTTTAGTATTCTTAAAATATTTCCAAATCCCGAAACTCCCAAAATGTCCGGAAAATTGGAAATACACAGAATTCTTATAATTTGAAAATTTCTCAAGTTTTTCGAAATTCTCAAAATTATTAGGTAATATTTTCGTAATTCTTAATGTTATTCATATTCTTGGAATTTCGTGAAATGTATATAATGATCAAAATATTAGAATTTCTTGAAACTTGGAACATAATTCAAAATTTGAAAAATTCCAAAATCATCTAAACTTTCAAATTTATCTACAATCTCGAAAACTGCAGAATAATCAAACTATTTCGAATTCTCGAAACTATGAGAATCCTCACAGATCCTGAAATTCTACAAAATGGTTAAAATTCTAAAAAATTTTTTTGAATCTTCTAAATTTCAGAATTATTTGAATTTCGAAAATAACAAAAATCTTCAAAATTGTCATTATCTTGGGAATAATAAAAAATTTGAAAATTCTTCGAGTTCTCCAAATTATCGGAATTTCACAAACTCTTAACATTTTAAAACATTTTTGGAATCTTTCGAATTTCCATAACTCTTCGTATTTCAGAAATTAACAAAATTGTGAAAATTCTTAGTTTTAAAAATGATACAAAAAATTCTCAAATGTCTAATTTTTCCAAATTGCAAATTTTCAATGACACAGTTCCTGTGAAAATGTAAGGGAAAAAAAGTCGGGACTGTAACAATAGTACCTAATGGCCAGGCTTATCAAAATGTTCAGTTTGTTCGGGGATCACAGAAACGCAAACGTCGAAGCCTCCGCTTTTCGCGTATGTTTGCCGGGCATACGCGATCTAATAATAGGCATTTTCCATTCCGCGTAATTCCTACATTTACTTGTAGGATTAATGAAGAAACTTTGATTACAACTCTCCCGCGAGCCTCTTCCTTTCCCCCGATCCCTTCTCGCTTCCTCATATTTGCTCGTTTTCCAATTGTTACGCTTTCTATGTTTGTGTTGGAAATTTATCTGCAGCCCAATTCCGACTTTGCAGTGTAATATTCGTAATGACGTAATTAGTTAAGTGCAGTAAATCGTGAAATTGTGAAGTGTCGGAAAAACCTGGAATATTGGCCTCGAAGAAAAAAGTCGTTGATTTTTGGGGTTTCGTTGAGAAATATTTGAATGAGAATACATTTTAGGGAATAATGTAATGTTTACCTGTGACCGGCGATGGTTTTTGAGGTTTTTGCATATCTTTATCTTCTTTATCCAACGGCCGCGACATGCGGAGCATCCAAGGCAACCAGTCTAGGAATACGACTCTTACCTGGATTTCGAAACAGATATGTAATGACAATTGATTTTGATTTTATTTATTTATTATATATATATATTATATATTATTCATAATATATCAAAAATTTTGGGGATTTTCAGAGTTTGGGGGATTTCGAGAATTCTACAAATTTTTAGAAGTTTCAAATTTTTAAAATTTTAACAATTTTGGAAATTTCGAAGTTTTAAAAAAGTTTTAAGAATTCTGGAAATTCACAATATCTTCATAATTCTTGAAACCGATAATTTTACGAATTTCTGACATTTCGAGAAACTTAATAATTTAGAATATTTTTAACATTTCAAGATTTTCAATAATTTTAAGAATTTTGAAAGTTTGTAGTATTTTGAGGATTTCGGAAGTTATTGGAAATTTGAAAATTTCGAGAATTTCAAGATTTCCGTAAATTTCGGAGATTTGTCAATGTCAATGTTATGAAAATTGTCATTTTTTGATAATCTGAGAGGAACTGAGTAATTATATGACAATTAATCATTTATTAAAAATTAGATCAATTCTAATAATTCTAATGATTCCTCATAAAATTCTATATAATATCTGAAAATACGAGTAGGTATAAACTTGCTTGTAAAAACCTAGTACTTCACCCAATATTAAAAAAATGTACTGTTTTCAAGCACGTAGCCAGGAAGGGGGCTTAGGGGGCTTAAGCCCCCTCCGAAATTCTGGAAAATTTTTTAAATCTGGCACATTGCAGAAAAGTATATTTTGAAATAAAAAGTGAAACAATACTGATTTTCACAGGTGTCGAAGTTTTCGAGAAACTAGATAGTTCTGAACATTTTCAGCATTTCAAGATTTTCAACAATTTTGAGGATTTTCAGAGTTCGG
>JAPYZK010003510.1:0-19672 GCA_030522785.1 Platygaster equestris | reverse complement strand
GCAAGTATATCCATATATACACACTAGTAGATCCTGGTGCATGTAGATGGCGCGCAAATCAGCGAAAATTTTCGGGCGAAAAAATTAACATTGAGTGACATTGAGAGTACCACCCCTGATCTGACCTGACTGATCTGTCAAACGCGACAGATGAAAAAAAAAAATTATTGACTGATATTGACAATATAAATGCTTAATTGCAAACAAGTTTTCCCTACGTCGCGAAAATTTCAAATTTCCCGAAAAATACGCGAGTCCAGTATGTAAAATGCGTCACGTCTGACTCGTTTCAAAGTACAAACAAACAGAACGCTTCTTTCGTATTCAGATTATTTCGGAACTTTTTGACGTAAAATGCACAATCATAGACGAACAAATAATTTTACATACGTCAGCTCATGTGTAAAATACATGATTTTCATGCTGAATTTTCTGTTTTGGGTAAGTTTTGAATTTCTAGATTCGATTTGTTGACGATTCGGCAATGTTTTCTTTTTTTTTTTGCAGCTTTTTGGTGGACTTTTGATCGGCGTTGGTTTGTACGCGTTCATGGACAAATGGCATACAACTGGTTCCGTCAGAATGGAAAATGTTTATGACATTGTTCTAAATATTTCTTTGGTGATGATTATTGCTGGCGGTGTTGTTTTCATCGTCAGTTTTGCTGGCTGTGTTGGTGCGCTGCGAGAAAATACTTGCCTGCTGAAATTCGTGAGACCTGCAATATTGTATTCATTTCTGAAAGCGCATTGAAATCAGTAACTAAGTATAATTGAAGAAATTTTTTGAAGCCTGGTGAAACTTGAATGAGAATCTGACAAAATTAAAATCGTGTTAACTTGAATAGTGAATGCAATCATCTATTTCAATTTTAATATTTGCGACATTTTTATTGCAGTATTCCTTTTGCTTGTTGATATTTTTCCTTTTGGAAATGGGAGTCGCGATCGTTGGATTTGTCTTCCCTCACACGCTCCAGTCGATTCTAGAAGAATCGTTCACAGACAAAATAATTCAGACTTATCGAGAGGATCCTGATCTACAGAATTTCATAGATTTTGGCCAACAGGAAGTGTGTACCTTTGCAGTTTTTGTATTTTTCAAACGCTCGAATTTATTCCAAAATTTGTGTTCCGTTTACAGTTTAAATGCTGTGGCTTGAGCCAAGATGGCTACAAAGACTGGGGTAAAAACGAGTACTTCAATTGTTCCAGTCCAGGCGTTGAACAATGTGGCGTGCCATTTTCTTGTTGCATTAATTCGACTGACATATCGGTACTCACCTCGATAATTAAACTTGACTAATTCACTGTAAGCGGCCATTCAAGTATTACGTGATGACTTTTGGTCATTTTTGCACTCCCATACAGGGTGTTACGTAATACTTGAATGACGCCTTGTGTCTTTTATATTAAAAAGATGAATCAAAACTTGTTATCGAATTATTTTTGTGGCTATACTAATCATGAAAAATTTCTTTTAAAGAGCGATTTGGTCAACATAATGTGTGGTCACAAAGTCCAGACCCTCTCGATCCAGGAAGCCAATAAGAAGATCTGGACGAATGGGTGCATAGAAATCGTGCGCAGTTGGGCAGAGCGAAATTTGTACACGATAGCAGGCATCGCGCTCGGCGTTGCTCTTAGCCAACTTTTCGTGATTTACCTCGCCAAAACCTTGGAGGCGCAGATCGAGCTGCAACGCTCGCGATGGCACTCCTGAGCAAGACCACAGGCCACCTACCGCTATCAAATCACTCCCCCAGCAAGTCGACAGGTATAGTACACCTATCTCTTAATTTAGTCATATTAGGTTTATGAATTGCTTGATTTAGTAGCGGACAAAACATTTGATTTAGCCGCTTTCCCCTCTCCTGCCCTCACCCCACCATACCGCCACAGTGTCCGCCATCTTGCCCGCGAAATTCGAAATTGACAATTTATAGCTGCAACATACTAGCCGTTCCAAAAACTTTGTTCTCGCTGGGCGCGGTGGTGGGATCCCCTCTCGCCGCTACTAAATCAAATGTCTCAATTACGGACTATGTGACTAAATCGAGAGATGGGTGTATGTTGGCCTTCAAAAATGACAGGAAAAAATATCATTCTATAGATTTCGCCTATTTTTGAGACATCTGTCATTACTTGAGGTCGTATCTTTGATTTACAAGTTTCTGAATTTTTCGCTGAAAATTTGTATAACTGTAATTGAACGTATTTGTAATACGTTTGCAAAATTTTGAGTCGATTGACTGAATGCGAAAAGAAATATTTAATGTCAAAGTCGACTCCAAATACATAGGGGGTATAGGGCTCAAGACGCTATATTCATTACATTTAAAAAACGAGTCCGGATTTTCCAATAAAAAATACGCGAAAAGAAGCGCCGCACGTTAGCTACAAGTAAGTGTCAAAAATTTCATTTTTCACTGATTCGTTTTTTCAAAAATGACGCTTCAATGTCAAAAATCGCCTTTTTTGAGAAAAACGACAGCTATAATGAGTAGATATATCACATAAGCAGACACAACCTCGCGCTCCCATTGGCTCTCATATAAGGAATTGTATTGTGATGTAGATTGTGATATGCATAGACAGGGGATAATTATGGATATATGGTACGAGTACAATCCGGAAAAACTTTTGGAATCGATTGTTCCAAAGAGATTTTTCGACTTTGAGAGATTTTTCAGCATATATTATAAAAGCCTTAGTGTCGCAATAATTTTTCAGTGAATATATGTTTCCTAAAAGAAGTCGAAGGCAAGTTCTGTAATCACATTTGCTTGAAAAATTTTACAAAATTAGATCAGCCGTACCATGAATGTTCGAGATTTCAAAACTTTAAATAAATAAAATCAACAGGTGGCCAGTGTTCGCAGTTCACGCAGCCAAGAGGTCGACGCGTACGTCAATGCGAGGATGGTGCTCCTCGTCCTATTCGCCGTCTCCCTTTATATCTTCTGCATTCTCTCGCTCATACGGTTTATCCTCTACTTTCGAAACTACTTCCACCTTTACCTTGATCGAGGCTGAGCTGAGACTGCCCATTTTTACCGACGAATTTGTGGTTTGTTTTACTGGCGAGCTCATCGTCGTTTTGGTGTTGAATCGATTTTTAAAATTTTTTATCGCTCATTTTTATTCGGTGTTGTACACGCGAGTCTAAAAACATCGTCAAGCATGGATGTGATTGGCAGTTTTGTATCCATAGTGTGGGATTAAAAATGATCAATTACAGCTGTAATCGAGATTTCAATTGCAATCGACGATTTTATACCGTGTGCTAGAGAAATTCGAATTTATCCTGCTTGGAAAAAGCAGGAAATTTTTAATTTTTTTTATTTTTATAGAAATTAAAAGAAATTCGTAAAAGTGGTATCGATAGTAGAAATTAATTATATTTTATATCAATGTGATGAATGATGGAGTACAAGACAAAAGAAGGAAGAAAAATGCCAAAAGATGGACAATTTTGTATGATTTGGCGAAGATTGGAAAAAATTATAAACATTATGTGGGTCTTTCCAGTGAAATCTTACGAAATTAGAAGGCAGGCATATCGCAGGTCATACTAATTTTGAAGCATGTAATTTTTTGTGTATTTTTAGAAAAATATGTCATACATAAAATTTGAGTTTCATAGTGTTCAGGTGAAAATGGTAAGGTTAACTGTACATATTTATGCCTGCTTTTAAAACCAAAATGTATGTTCATTTGTTTCGCTTTCATTTTTTACAAATTTGCAATTTTTTCACAATATTAGCATGATTAATGATTTTTGTGTGTAATAACATCACAACCGGTTTTACTGGAATCACTCGTATGAGACGGAAATGGTAAAAATTACGAGATAATTTCATAGTAATTGATTAGACACTTTTTAAAGTCAACATAAGTTAAACGGCTTTGTTAGAATTTCATCGAAAGAGGTCTTACTTTAAAAAATATCTAATTGATTTTAAAATAAAAACCTGTCATTTTCAAATGTAAAAAAAAACGATGATTCGTTATTCAAAGTTTGAATTGAATATAATGCAATTCGGCCTTTTCACAAAAAATGCGAAAATTCGCATTACAAAAACGTTTTGAAACTTTGAGTTATCGATCGTTCATTTTCATTTGAATATTCAAATACTGAAATACGTCTTCGATTGCGTTCGAAGCAATGCCGTGTATCATTAAATTACTTCGACAAAGAAAGTATTGTACTCGAAAAGAATCGATATTTTAGCATTGAACATGATATTTATTCATCACTGCCATAACGCAGGACAAAATGTTAATCGCTGGTCAAGTGCACGGACGGAATACGCACATTTACAAGAATGTATACTGTATAAACATAAGCGGTTGTGTTTAGTCGGAAATGCTTTTATTATTTTTCGAATTGCGATCGTACAGTATTATTGGCAGTTTTTTTTCATCTCGACAATACCTGCTTTTTTTTTACAAATCTATCATGCATTTTCGTAAGTTATATCAACGAGTAAACATACAAAATATGAACACTTTTATTACCCTCCAAGGTGATTGCATTTATTGACAAACTTGCAAGCAAAAGAGTTGTAATTTAGGTGATTTTATTTGGAAAATTAAAAGAATCTCGGCATATTGCGTTTATAGTTCGAAAATTCGTGCGTTAACTTTATAATATAGTGACAATACATGTGATATTTCTAATAATTTAGACATAAAATTCAACTGTAACGTGCACTTTTTTTGCAAAAATATAGTAAAGTTTATGAAACAGCGCTCTAATTTTATTCCATTAATACAACAAGTTGTCGATTTTGGATTCATTTGAATACTCTAAAATTAAACTTTGACCATCCATCAAATTTTCGTTATTGAAAAGTTCTATTAAAGAAATATCCATTCGATTTGACGATTCGAGTCCAGTGTTATAATCGAAAATTCGTAGTCTATTATCATTTCCTGTGTTATTGTAATTTGGCACTCCTAGTAAATTCGAAATGTAATCTATTGCTTTTCCGATGGACCATTTAACGCTCACACAAACGCTTTTTGAATTTTCTTTTTTCTTCTGATTTTGAGGATAATAAACCAAGAAGTAGCGACGTTCTTCTACAGGAATTCCGTTTTGGCCGATGGATCGTCCTTTGAGTTTCATCAATTGAAGCTGAAATATTAGAAAGCAATAAAATTTTTTGCTTCAGGTGACTATAATTCTGCCGTCCCGATTTAAAAAGGCGATGTCTGCATTTTTTGAATAAAATAAAGCTTCATAATGCTCATACTTGGTAGATATCGCAAACGCGAGTATTTTCAACATCGTGGCCTGCACACATTTTTCACCCGACTACAGTTAGAGAAAAAATTTATAACTTTTACTAACGGAAATGGAAAGAGCGTGTCAGATTTACACTGGAAAACAAGATTTGTTGCTTTGATGTTATTTTGTACTTGATGATATTATTTTGGTGTACAATTGACACACCTTTTTTTCCAATGTAGTTAAGAACAACTGTCGTCTTTAATTTAGTTACAAAAGGAACGCGAGATCTAAAAAAAACGTGTCTTTCAATTACAGTGCAGATGTCGTCTTTTCAAGATAGGACGGCAGTATCATCACCCAAACCAACAAAATCATCATACTTTATTCGCCATCGCCAAATTCTTCGATTTCCTGAAATTCTTCTTCATATCCTCTTCTAAAACTTTTTTCGCCGCCGCAAAATCCTCCTTTGGCTTGTTCCATTTCTCCAGATTTTTCACTCTTTCCTTTTCATCATCCAAATCCAAACAACCGTGATGTCTGTGAGCAAGACAGAAATGCTTTTCACACTTGATGCACAGCATTTCCACTACTGAACTTTCATCGCACGTTTTATCCGAACAAATGTAACTGGTCGCTTTCTCCAAATTTTCTGCGATATTACTCTTGTATCCTGTACAGTCATGCGCGAATGGCTGGAAATGTTGTTTGCAAAATATGGAATTGCAATGCTGGCAATTGAAAGGTAAGAAGTCCAGCTGATAGCAACTTTTGCGTGAGCATTGACTTCCAGTGGCCGGGAATTCCATATTTATGACTGCTGAAAATTAATTGTGCGATGGGGTGGGCGAGTGCAAATGGTTTTCGCTGAAAGTGCCGAGTGCGAGGTTATTCCACTTTTGCTCGAGCTCTTTTACGGTCATGTGCGAGTCGCCGTTATCGCTTTCGGGGTCCGGCAGCTCCGCCGCGGGTACGGATATTTCGTCGACTGGCAATTTTTCCTTGCGCCACTCTTCGTCAATCAGGTCTAAGAGTCGGCCGTCCATGCAAACATGACTGTCCATATTCTGGAACAAGTCATGACTATCCATATTCTGGAACAAGTTTGTAGTTTGTGTTTTTTTAACCCGCGTTATAGTATTTGATCGGGTCAATTTTTTGTTAGATTGCAGTGACCAGATAATCTCATCAAAAATGTAGGACGTTTTGATCTCTGAAGAAAAGGTCGATAAACAAAACTGAAAAATTAGTAAGTTAATACACAGCAAAATTGGAATCCACAAATTATTGAAATGCTTGAATACGGAAATAATAACACGAATTATGTCAAACTATAAAAAGTACACTTTTAAAAATACTTTTATGAAGAAGGAAAAAATTGTGCATTGTGCTAAAATTTTTGGAAAATTGCAACTTTTCATGTCAAAAAAAAAAAACATTTGTGTGATTTTATAAATATAATAGTACATTGAGCTATAGTATAGTACTAAATCATTAAAATAATACGTCTGGTCACCCTACTTATGGTGTCTACTAGTAGACATTCCAAGAGCTCTCAGAGCGCGACGGGAGTAATATGCTGGTCCGTAAGGTTAGGTTATTTTTAATTTAAAGCAATAGAGCAAGCGATTTGCTGGCCATAGTGAGGTTAGAATAATTTTTCTTCAGCAGGAAAATCACAGAAAAACTACATGGTTTTTTTTTTTTTTTTTTTTATATGAAAAAACTGCAGGGATGGAGACAATGAAAACGAAACTTTTTCCCTGTACGGAAATGACAGGGACAGGGAAATTCTCCTTGATGGACAATAAAATTAATTTAAAAAAGTCGACAAATATTATTAAAAATCATGCCATGTTCGACAGTCAGTGATTCATGATTGAAATATTTAATCTTGTATAAAAGGTGTTGTGAGTTGACAAAATGAAAAAATTTTTCACCTTTTGTAAGCTAACAAGAGCATTGGTTGACATCAGTGAAGAAATGCCAAGTAGACAGAGTATTTCTGGAATTTAAAGACGAGAATAATGATGGGAGGAAACATATCTATATGACACGTATAAATAAAAAACAACACGACGATAGTTAAATTAAAATTGTCGGATTACCTGCAGCTGTTGTATAATTTTGCTAATTGTGAATTACTACTGATTACTACTAACTGTAAATGTTCAAGTCGTGACGACAACGATTTATTTACAAACAATACGTGACTGCATGCAGATACTCAAGCAGCAGTCAGCAGTCAGCAACGGTCAGCTTGGCTACATCTAGCGTAAGAAGTATTAGAGAAGTTCTCTAATACTTCTTAATCTAGCGACATCGAATAATATCATCAAATACAAAATTGTCAAGAATGTGTATATATTTTAGGGAATAATTGCAACCTCGGTCAAAAATAAACAGCATTTGAAATTGGTCTGATTGCCAAAAATACAAGCCCTGTAAACTGTCGTCAACCATAATGCAAACTTATTAAATACTTTTGGGCTGTCAACTAAACGAAAAAAATGGGTGTAACGTGCGGAATCTTTTCGAAAAGAAGAAGATATCAGTTAATAGAAGATGCTCCGAAAAAAAGCAACCGTAAGCTTTAATTACTAAAAAATGTCTGCTTATGAAATATTGTCCGAAAAAAAATTAAATCAGAATATGCAGGATGTAAAACTATTTTCGGTAAATGTTTACTTTAGTTCCTCCTCACTAAATGACGTTAAAAAAAAATGTTTTTTTTGAAAATGGCTCATTTCGATGGAAAAAAATTATGCAACTTGCGGGGAACAGTTATTTTGTAAGGAAATTGTTTAAATAAACAATTAAAAGTGTCAGAGTGACATGTTAAAAAGTACAAAAAATGAGAAAAATAGTCGAAATGAAGGGGTCAAAGGTGTTTACTCACTGCAAAAATGATGGTTTTGCCATCGATTTTTAACGAAACGGAGTCGCGAAAAACGAAAAAATCGCGGATCCAATTTTGACGTTTGTTGGCTAAGTTTTGGTCACGGAGGCACTGGCGCGACTTGAGTGGTCGTTGGCAGTCGTGTGTTTAAGTCGCGTTCACAGCGTTCGGTTTGGGTTCCCTAAAGAAGGAACCTAACCCAAAAATGTCAACGTAAACATTGTCTGCTCCGGTTTGTTTACGTTGTGTGGTTACAAAATATGGTATGACATTATGAAAAAATTAAATCCTGAGTTATATAAACATCGATTTTTGGCTTACTTATTTTGCACCACACAACGTAAACAAACCGGAGCAGACAATGTTGATGTTGACATTTTTGGGTTAGGTTCCTTCTGTAGGGAACCCAAACAGAACGCTGTGAACGCGACTTAAACACACGACTGCCAACGACCACTCAAGTCGCGCCAGTGCCTCCGTGACCAAAACTTGGCCAACAAACGTCAAAATTGGATCCGCGATTTTTTCGCATTTTTTCGTTTTTCGCGACTCCGTTTCGTTAAAAATCGATGGCGAAACCATCATTTTTGCAGTAAGTAAATACCTTTGACCCCTTCATTTCGACTATTTTTCTCATTTTTTGTACTTTTTAACATGTCACTCCCGACACTTTTAATTGTTTATTTAAACAATTTACTTACAAAATAACTGTTTTCCGCAAGTTGCATTATTTTTTTAACATCGAAATGAGCCATTTTCATAAAAAACATTTTTTTAACGTCATTTAGTGAGGAGGAACTAAAGTAAACATTTACCCTATTTTCATTTTTATAGACCTTTTCTTTTGAGATAAAAATGTCCTATATTTTTGATGAGATCATCTGGTCACCCTAGTTTACTTATATATAATGCAGTTTAATATTATTTTTATTTTCTTCTGTATGTAATATATATAGAAAAAAATTATGATAATTTTGCAGAATCTACTAGTATATCATATTTTTGCAAAAACAAAACATTGTCTTTTTCAGAAACGACATTGAGAGCGATTTTCAGCTCCCTTGTAATTTGCTGTTTACTATTAGTTGCTTCTTTTATTTTGTTGTGGAATAAAACTGTCAAGTATTATGTAAAAATTGATGGAAATGCGTCTCTCGTGCATGAAACTTCCGAGAAATTTTTGTCCTTTGGTATCGATACGTCCCAACTGCGAGACATGCCAAATCTGCCAATTTTGAAAGCAAAGTTCTTGAATTTGGCGAGCCATTTAAGCCCTGCTTTTGTGAGGATTGGAGGAACTTCAGCGGATTGTTTATTTTTTGATCAGGTTTTATTTAAATACATTTTACATATTTTATTTAAATATATATGGCTCAGAACTTTCGAAACGAATGGACATTTTTGTTGTTGAAAATTGTATGAAAAAAGCTTTTTGAATTGAGTATGACGAAACTTGATGAAATGGAAAATTTAATTTTCAAATTCGAATTCTGCAGTACGGATTTAATTTTTGTATTCATCAATATTTTTGAATTTCTTTTACACTTTATGATTTTATATAAAAATATTCACCATTGGAAAATATTAAACTTTTCACAAAATCAATCGAATTCAAAACCGAAAATATTTGAATAATTTGAAATCCAGCAGTGCAAAATCGGAAAATTGTAAATTTCAAATAGAATCAAATAAAATAACGTGACAGAAAAATTGATTACATATTTTTCAAGCTACAAGAACAATTGATTACATATTTTTCAAGCTACAAGAACAATTGAATAATAAAATTTTGCATTCCAGACGTTGATACAAAATGTCACTGTTGAAAAGCCTGGAAATAACAGCGACATTTCAAATTTCACAATAACAGGAACGGATTTTATCTCCTTGAACGAATTTACACAAAAAGCGAATCTCAGGATGCTTTTCGACTTGAATGTCTTGAGAAGAAACTACGATAACACATGGGATGACGAAAATGCTAAAGAAATAATTGATTTTGCAAAAAGTCACAACTTCGAGCTTGACTGGCAATTGGGGAATGGTAATGAATAGTTACATTTTCAGAAAATTGATTTCTAGGGTTTTTGCGGCCTAGGAAAACAGAATTACCAGTCTAGTCAAATTAGACCAAATTCTTTAATTTTTTGCCAAGTCAGGGAACTGCGCGATTTTCTTAGTCTCCCGAGTTTTTAATATTCTGTGTTTCTCTGAACTCTTCTAGAAATCGACAGTAAAATCCCTGGAAAATTCAAGGAACTCCGACACACCAAAAACGCAATAATCCTATTTTTTGCAGAACCAAATTCATTTTTACACGTTTTCAATTACTCGCTGAGTGCGAAGCAATTAGCGATGGACTACCAAAAATTGAGGCTGGATTTAAATGAAAGGGGATTCGAAAAAAGTTTAGTTTTTGGCCCAGAAGCCAACCACATCGGAGATGAAAAGCACGATGGAGCGAAATACATTCAGGAGTTTTTGGAACACGTCAATGGAAGCGTCGACTACTTGACCTGGCACCAGTATTATCTTAATGGATGGATCGCCACAGTCGAGGACTTCATAAATTCAACGGTTTTCAATTATCTTCCCAATGCCATCAAGGATTTGGAGAAAATACAGAAGAAATTCGATAAGAAAATCTCAACGTGCATATGTAAGTTATTTTGGATTCGTTTTTGTTGATTTCAGGATAAAAGTAAATCATAAAGAGGAAAATTCGCTTCCTCGCAAATTCAATGTATGCCCATATTGACATTCAGAATGGAATTATGAGATGAAAATTTTCTTTGCAAACTTCATCGCTCGAATACTTTCATAATTTCCAACCAATTAACAGACATGTTTGCAGGTATAATTTGTACAAATATATAAAACTGCAATTTTTCATAAAGAGAAAAATTATGCTAGTGTCATTTTTCTTCCTTTGATCATAGATTAAAATTTTTTTATCGTACGTATTACATCAAGTTGAATATTTCTCACATACTTTGTTTCAATCTGTTACAGAAAAAGTATTTTTCTTCGTCTTGCACATAAGATTCTTTTCGGTCTATTTTTCCGTCGGTAGAACATCAATAAAATTTTCTTCCATACTTTTCAGCAGAAACTAGCACGGCTTATGGAGGTGGTGCTCCGGAACTTTCCGATCGTTTTGTAGCAGGTTTTTTATGGCTCGACAAACTGGGATACAGTGCCCGAACCGGAACCAAAATCGTCATCAGACAGTCCTTTTTCGGCAGCAACTACGCGATGATAGGAAATGATTTGGAGCCGAATCCTGATTGGTGGATCAGTGTAGCCTTCAAGAGCTTCGTTTCTAAGAAAGTGTTGAAGTTCCCAATTCGCACAGGGAATGTGAGACTGTACGCTCATTGCACCGCCGAAAAAAGTTTGATCAATCGCGTTCCTGCCGTTACGGTTTTCGGAATGAACTTGAATAAACGAGGGAAAAGGGTCTTGGATTTCTCGGGTCTGAAGGGGCTTCTGAATGATAAAGGGAGAATATTTTTTTATTCGTTCACTTCGGATTCTTTGCAATCCAGGTTAGTTTTTTTTTTTTTTTTTTTTTTTTTTTTTTTTTTTTTTTTTTTTTTGTTCATAGGCTTGTGTTTTTATCCAAAATTTAAATTCTGAAATTGTACTTTCCTTCGTAGAAATTAATATCGAATTAACAGCTTGTCGTGTTTTCCTTTTAGGAACCTCATGTTAAACGGAGAACTTTTAAAACTGGGCTCATCTGGCGAATTGCCGCCTTTTGTCCCAAGAATATTCGGAGTCGACGAAAACATCGAGTTTCCAAAATTATCCATGATTTTTGCAATCATTCATGGATGCAACGTACCAGCATGTAATAATTGAATATATTTTTATGGTCGAATGACGGTGAAATAGTTCCAAAACGTGCCATTTTTTATGCTTCTTGAACAACCTACATTCACCATGTCAGATTGATCGTGTGATGTATTATTATATAAATATACGTAAGTAATAATAGTTATGAGTGATGAATAATAATTATAAGTAATTAAGTTTACATATTATACATGATATCTTTATTTTTGTACTAAGCATATAAGATAATCGATCAACAAAACATTTGGCGAACGTAATCTAGCTAAGAAAATTGTTCTGGTTGTCCAAGTAAAAAAAAAGTCGGATTATGATAGAGATGACAAAAAGCGAGATTGTAATTTTCGTTTCAGGGACTGATTCATACGCCACGATTCGTAATTATGTGATTATGAGAATAAAACTTCACTGGAATTATATTTTAGTTATTAAAAAATTATTCGAGTATTGACGAACATGTGCAGGCTCGATGCAGAAAAAAAATCGTCGCAATCGAAAAAATATCAACCACCTAATTTTGTACCTCATTATTGTCTCTGAAAAATAGAGTTCTGCACGTTGCACTTGATGTTCTTTAGATATGATGTAGTTTTATACGTCCATTTGATGGTGCAGTGAGTCGACAAGAAGTAACTTTTGTGACTATAACACAAACTTCACAATTCTTTAAAATAGATCGACTCCTTATTACTGAAGTTGTATATTATGAAGAAATAAAAGATCACCTACAACGCAGGTCCTGTTAAAAATTCTCGCAATGAACGATTTAGCGGTGTCTACTTACCATTCATGCAAAGAAAAAATCAACTATCGTAAACTGTAAAAAGAGAAATTTGTAACCAAGTATGATCTATCAGCTCAATTCTGTACAACATTTTACTTAAGTAGGCGCCGTATATTTTGAAAAAACTAACGGTCACACTAAACGCACTGAAACAGCGCTAATGTGTTGTACATTACATAAGTAACATGAACGGGCGCTTTAATAGAATAAAAATATGCTGTCAGTCAATAAATTAACTCATTCTGCAATAAAAATGGGACACTAAGATACATATCTGTGATCCAATAAAACATTTAGAACTTACGCTGTAGGTTTAAAAAAACACATATGATATTGAATGAAGGTTATTCAGGGGATCGATGGCATCCCTTCCCCCAGTCCTGAAGATACTTCTTGAAATCCGCATATTCTTAATATTCAAAAACAGTTATCAGAAGTATCCGTCTACTGATTTATTCGAGAACTCCCAAACGCATCATCAGCACCCTTCACATACACAACACAATCATAACACTACATATATATGGAATCAAAATTTCAATATATACACCATTCCGTTATCAGTGAAATAACACGCCTGTTTCAACAGACACGGCTCAAACATTACTTATAGATACTCAAAAGAGAATCTCATTCCAAAATCAAAAAACGTCAACGTGACGTTATCCGTCCATTAAAAGGACACATTTATACAAATCTTGAAAACTAATCTATGTACACTGTTTAAATGACTCGTCCATTATTCCGAAGCCGTCACAGTTATGGTTTTTCCCTTGGGATCATCAAATCTGTCCATGGTGCGAATGTCCATGATCATCATGAGACCATACATGATCATGAAAGCAATGATTAGAGTGATCAATAGTCCGGACCAGATAGGAATCGTAGTAAAACCCACGCAATCGTAAGCATCGCTGAAGGTGGTGCGATTTTTGACGTCGAGTTCGACTTGGAAATCGAGGACTCGCAGGGAAGAGTCGTTGCTGACGAAATGCGCGGAATCGGAGCAGTGGTAGGAGAAGCCAGAGGGGTAAGAAATGGATGACTCGAAGGTGATTTTCTCTGCGTCCTTTCTCTTCTCGACTTTCTCAAGGTACCAGTAACCGTCGTTGCTTATGGTGAAATGAAACCATAATTCGAATTCAGGATAGAAGAGCTTGATGATGGTTTCATGCGCCTTATCACTTCCAGCAACGACATCCATATCGTTCAGTTTGCCTATTGACTTTGGTTCTTCGTCGCCTTTCTACAATGTACGTTTGAGTCATTTTTTACGTATACAAGTTTTGGAAATTGATCAGGGCTCGATCAAGTATTACGAAATCCCTACAACATACCTTCCACATGATGTTCGAAGCATACATGATGACTCCATTTTTCACAACGATAACTTCGGTATAGTTTGAAATGGCTTTATCAGTGACATCCCTCTTGGTTCTCTCTTTTTCGTTCGAGATCAAATGCCTGCAGGTTTTACCGGTGAGAACGGCTATCAAATTCTCATTTGAATTCAACACTGATTTATATTTTTCGACAATCGTGCTCAAATCTGAGGTCTCCACAGTAACCAACTGTTTCTCCATCATTATTTCGACTGTGTCTTCATCACTTGAGTTGTAGGATTTCAACGATTTTAAAACTGGTTCCGGCGATTCAACAGCGGCGAAATATTGTAAGAATCCTGAAGAGTTTAAGTCCTCCAGAACCTGAAAAATAGAAAAGTATATATATATATATATATATATATATATATTATTTATATTCTTATGTATCATGTTTATTCTTTTGCGAGGTGAATTCAATATTATTAAGCGGAAAAAGGAAACGCGTTTGCAACGCGCTCCGAACGCATTCTCATAGAACGTGTTTGGAACGCGTTTCGAATAGACTCGAAACACGTTTCGAACGCGTTCCGGAATGCATTAATAACGTGTTTTTAGAAGACGTTTGGAACGCGTTTAAAATGAGTTTTTTGAACACGTTTAGAATGCGTTTCTGAAACGCGTTCGGAATGCGTTCCCCGCGCCTACAAAAAAATAATTCGGCGAACGTATAAGGAAGAGGAAAGAAATTTTGCTGAAACTCGTGGGTAAAAGACGCGTTCCGAACGCGTTTTTGCTGATTTTTGGAAGAATGCATTCCGAATGCATTATACTTATCTCCCAAATAATACGTTTCTAACGCATTAAAAACGCGTCCAAAAAACCTATTCTGAACACGTTTCAAACGCTTTTTGAACGCGTTTAATGAAATGCGTTCTAAACGCGTTTGATGAAATCCGTTCTAAACGCGTTTCATGGAATGCATTTCGGAATGCGTTTAGAACGTGCTCGGATCGCGTTTCTTTTTCCCACGGGTATTTTTTGCGGAAAAATGACCTAATGCCGAGCTTATTTTTGTTTGTTTGAATACGAATTGAGAGGTCTCGAAATGATGCATCCGCATTCGAAAACTGAACGAAATAAATACTGCAATGATTAAGAAACTTGAATTTCAAGTCTTTAATTTAAATATTGCGAAATGTGAATATTGGAAAAATTTGAAATTCTGAAATCACGTTGAAAATAAGTTCGATGAAAAATGATCGATTTCTGATGTAAGCGCGACTTCAGGATGTTCAAAAACTTGGAATTAATTCTGAGATTCATGAGATGAAGTTTGAAAATTTATTTCATGTATCATCCCCAAATTTGCCACATCCCCGCTTGGTCCAAGCAGGCAAGTTTTTATTATAAGAGGATTTTGTATAATAATACAACATAATATTTATTTAACTCAATTCCACACGAATGAACAATTATCTGCGTCGATCGATTCAATAGTTATTGCTCACGCGTTCATTATTTGAAATGCTTGGAGTGCATGTGAATTTACGTCAATAACACTTTGCAAGTAGAATGAATTTAGATTCATACATTTCATAATTTTAACATTGAAATGGGAAATGAAAAGTCTAAAACGGTTAAAATTCGAAATTCTATAACTGGAAAATTCTAAATAAGAAAATGCAAAATTATCAAATGAAAATATCAAGAAGTTAGAGCAAATAAATTTTCCTTCGAAAATTTCGAAATTAGTTAACTCTGGCACGAAGAATTTCGAACACAAAAATGCTTCTCAAACAAACAAAAAATTACATGAAATTTTTTACGTAAAATTGACGGATTATTTCATTCATGGAAATTTTCCATACATTATACTGTATAAAAATTTTGCATTGATTAAAAAAACCCAACATTTAGTTTAAAAACCTTACAATTTTTTCGATACTTTTTTTTTTAGTTTTTACTTTACGAAATAATCCCATGAAGTTTCGTATGTAGGGAAAATTTTCGTGTGGGATATGTTGAAAAATGATTTCTAATTATTAAGTTCCCAAAAGACCTGAAAATTAAAATTTTCGTAACTAAAACGGGAAATCCCAATATTTGCGAATATAATTATTTATCCCAAAATTTGAAAAATTCCAGCTTCTTTTTACAAGTATTGGAATAAAAATGATCATTTGATATAATGCATACTATTTCCAAAGATATAAATTTTCAATTTCTCATTTACAGTCAATCATTTTTTTAATTCCTTGGTTTCATGTTCCTTTTCACGTAAAGTTTTTTTTCGATGCAAAAATGTACTGCATAAATAAATATTATTCCCGCCAAGTATTATTATAATAATTAGTTCGTAGAAACTCAAGATCTACGTATGAAAAATATCCCGCGAATAAAAAAAAACACGCAAAAACCAACGCAAAAAAACCAATTGTTTGATTCTTCTGTGTTTTGGAATTTATACTTGAAAAAATTTTTTCCGTTACAACAAATTTCAACACATACGAGAGCCTTTAAAACAGCCCGCTTTTGGTCTAGAGAGTACAAAACGTTTTTGGTTCTTCGACTGGAACATACTCCTGGAGCGGTGAGTGAAGTTATATAATTCATTTTTATTCGATATGCTGACACACATATTTATTTAAATTTCTAAAAATTTTCAATATTATTTCTCGAAAAATTTTACGACACTGCTCATACTGATTGTTCCAGGAATTTTACGAAAATGCCAAGTTGTGTAACAACGATTTTTCTCCCGATGTTGCTGGTTCTGTCAATGACAGGTAAGTGAATTCACTTAATTTCGGGATAATAAATAGTCAATTTTTATGTTTACTATAACACTGTACATATAGTTCAATTGCTGGTATAAATTTAATATTTTTAATAATATTTTTATCGTTATTCTTTTTGAATTAACCATTTTTTGACGTTGTTTAATTGACTATAAACTTGTTTTATTTTCACTTATTTAAAACTCCGTAAGATATCCCATGTCCAAATTGTGCATAAAATCATGTTTTATGGCAAGATTTTAATCAAGGAGGGGCATTTCTTTTTTCTGTACAAAATTTCCATGAATTTATTTACGAAATGTTAAAGTTCTATTCGGAAATTTTTTATTTAGACGATTTTTTTCATTTTCTTTTTTTTTTTTTTTGAACTAGAATTTTCGAAGTTCTGAGAGTTCTGAGAGTTTTAGAACTTCGCAAATTTCGATAGTAATAGAATTGTTTATTTTTGGAAAAAAATATGGAGTTTAGAAAGTTCCGGATATTCTAAAAGTTCTGGAATTGTTGAGTTTTTGAGAATTTTAGAGAATTTCAAAGTTTTGTGGGTTAGAAATTCTAAGTTCGAATACTGCAAATTTTTTAATGTATCGAAATTTGGAGATATTCGGAAATTTTGACGTTCTAGAGATTTTGAAGATTTATAGACTTATGAAGTTCTGAAGTGTTTGGAATGTCGGAATTTTTCAAGATTTCAAATTCTGGAGATTTTGGAATTTTTGGTATTTCGAGGTTCTGTCATTTAGAAGTTCGGAAAAGACTGTTCTCAATTCTGAAAGTTTCTAAGCTTTGGCAACTTCGAAAGCACTTTTCAAGTTTTGAAAAATTATGAAATTTCGAAAATTTCGGAAATTTTAGCAGTTCTGAAAATTTTAAGTTTTCAAGAATTTCAAAGAATTTTCAGTTTTATAACTTCAAAAACGTTGTGTGTATCGAACTTTTTGAGATGTTCAAAATTTTTTAGTTCAAGAGATTTTATAATTTTGATGTTTGGAGAATTTGGAAAAATTTTGAAAAATTGTGAAAATTGAAAAATGTAAAGTTGTAGAACTTTTCAAGTTTCTGAAACTACGGAATTTTAAAATGATTCCAAAATTTAGAAAAGTTGAAATTTTCGAAGTTTTCATGAAAATTTCAATAAAAAAACGTTAAAACGTTCAAGAAACGTAAAAAATTGTTCAGTTCCGCATAAAGAATTATAAAATTCTTAAGTTTCGAAGGATTTTGAAATCCCTTAATTTTAGAAGTGTTTATAGGTATCAGAGTTTAAAAATTTTTAATTTTCCAAAAACTTCTGAAGAATTTAAAAATCCGAAAGTTACCTTGTTGAAATTTTATGAAATTGAAAATCTCAAGTATAAAATCCCGAAAATGCCAAAATAATGAAAGTTCGAAGTAGAATTATAATACTTCCAACAAAAGTATATCTTTCCACTCCTCAATTTTTCCTTAATCATATTATATTAGCACATGATCTAACATCTTCACCAATATTTATATAATTTCTTTATTTTCAATATTACGATAAATAATGTGAACTATCAATATTTCGCGCAATAGTTCGTTCACAGCAATAGCTTGGTTTGTAAAAAAAGTTTTAAACTCACCCCCCCCCCTGACTCCTATGGATACGCCCTTATTTAATACCCTTTTTTTTTATATCATTTTCAGACTTCACATTTGGGGGAAAACATGGTGATCGTTATAATCAACATCTGTCAGAAGTGAATTCCAGACCGTTTTCTAAATCACAACCTTCATCGATTAGAACAATTCCGTCATCAATGAATGCGCCTTTGGGTTACGCCGCGATTTTCAAAAAAACAGCATCCAAAAATTCCGCCCCCCTCGAACTTATGTGTGCTGGTATGATTTATTCTCCCACTAGTATCGTAACCACCAAAACTTGCGTGACAGATTACAAAAGGGATAACTTGCTGGTTCGAATCCAAACGAATAATCCGAGAGCTGACGAGTACGTTGAGGTTGAGAAAATAGACCTGACTTATTTCAACAACTCGAGGATTGACGCAGCTGTTCTTAAGGTGAACTTCGATTTTTTAAAAATATTTTATAGCTTCATTTGTAGCACTAATAGAATGGAATAGTGACTTTTTAACTCATGTGATTCCAAAGCTCGTCTCGTTTCAGAAACCTCACACTCGTTCAAGGACGTAGCCAGAAATTTCGTTCAGGGGGAGGGGGGGGCTGAGGTGATTTTTACTAGAAATTAATTTAAAAAATTCGAAAAGTAAAGTTTTATTAGAGAATTACGAAAATTTCCTGAACTTTCCGAACTTTTTGAAACCCTTGTAATTACCAACATTTTTGAAATTCTTGAAATTGTCAAAATTCTCTAGACTGTTGAAATTCTCGAAATATTCCGAACTTTGAAAATTCGCGAAATGGTTGAAAATCTTGAAATGTTAAAAATGTTTAAATTATCAAGTTTCTCAAAGTTACAGAAATTCGTAAAATTTTCTAAATTTCAATAATTATCAAAGTATTGTGAATTTTCAGAATTTTTTCAAAACTTTTTCAAATCTCTGAAACTTCCAAAATTTTCGAATTTCTGAAAATTTTGATAATTCTAAGAAGTTTGGAAATTTTCAAGATACTTAAAACTTTAAAATTCATTAAAATAATCGAAAAAATTTTAAAATATGTTGAAAATGTTCCAACTGAACACAAGTTTCTCGAAATTTTAGAAATTCGTGAAATTTTTAAAATTTCAAGAATTATGAAAACTGCCTTAGTTTTGAAGATTTTTGAAATTTTT
>JAPYZK010003509.1:0-12018 GCA_030522785.1 Platygaster equestris | reverse complement strand
GTCACGGAGGCACTGGCGCGACTTGAGTGGTTGTAGGCAGTCGTGTGTTTAAGTCGCGTTCACAGCGTTCGGTTTGGGTTCCCTAAAGAAGGAACCTTACCTCTGACTCCTGCATTTCGTCTATTTTTCCCATTTTTTGTACTTTTTGACATATCACTCCCAACACTTTTAATTGTTTATTTAAACAATTTCCTTACAAAATAACCGTTTTCCGCAGGTTGTATTATTGTTATTTTTTTTTAACCTCATTTAGTGAGGAGAAACTAAAGTAAATATTTACTGCTACTTTTTCCAGCATATACACCTGATCTCCGTCAATATTACATCATTCCCTGTCAGTATATACTTCATTTTGCCTATATTATTCACTTTCATCACTCTTGATTGTCATAACACTGTTTTTTTGTTTCAGCAATTGTAACGCGAAATTATCACTTCTCCGCAAGCCAAAGTGAGTTCCTTATTGAAATCATGTATTTTAAAGAGGAAAAAAACTTTTTCGAGCTACTTCAGGCAAAAGTCGCTAAACTAGACATTTACCAATAAATTTTCCAACTTGATTTGAATTTCATGAGCTTCCCAAAATGTAATGAAATTTTCAATATTTTCGAAAATTTGAAAAATTTTTAGTATAACATTCGGGCAAATTCGGTATAATTTCGAAAAATAACAAATTTTTGGAATGTTGGTGGAATTGTTAAATTTTTCGATTTTTAAAACTTTAGAATGTTGATTGAATTGCTGAAGGTTTTGGAAACTTCAGAAATCATTGTAAATTTCCGTAAAGCCTGGTCTATTGTAAATTTCCGTAAAGCCTGGTCTACAATACGTCGCAGGAATCATGTTGCGACTGTCGCAGCCATAAGGTTGCGACGTGACAAAGTATACCCAAACTCCCCCAAACCATACCCAACTTTCTATCTTTTGCGACGCGACCGTTGCAACGTGACTTCTGCTACTTATCGTAGACAAGGCTTACAGCGCTGTGAAGCAACATAAGAACACCTGCGATCAGATCAGACGGAGTATAAAATGTGCCAATTCTTCAACTCCCTTAAATTTTTAGCAAAGAAACATTTGAATTGCAGCCTGAAATTTTAACCCCTCAAAAACATTTTTCCTACAAAACTTCCCCTTGAAAGTGTTGTCCCTTTAAAATTCCCCCTACAGCCCGAAAAAACCACTTATTTAGGGGGAAAACCCTTAAACTGGCAACACTGCCCTACAAGAGAGATAGAACAGGGTGTCAACAAAATGGTGGACTCCAGTGCATGTGTACACCCGAAGTCATTTGAGCGCACACGCTTTCAAGGCATAAGAAATTCTGCTCACGCGCCGCACAAATAATATTTTTGTAGTACATGATCCGCATACTCACAGGGATCAGAAACAATGATCATCCTTATTTTTTCACAAAAGTGATTATCCCGAGTAAAAAATAATTCTTTTGGAACAAGATTTTATGGATATAAATGTTTTTATGCAATTATTTTTCATTATAAAGTAGATCATCACTTCTTATCGATATGAAGGATGAACATACGTTTTGGGCGCTAGGAAAGCAGGAGCTGCCACGAACGTGTGCGCTCAAGTGACTTCAGGTGTACACATAATAATGAAATGTGCCTGCGCCTCTACACGTGTAAAAAAAAGTTCGCGCCTTGTTGCTATTGGTCGTGCCATTTTTTGTCCTTGTGATTAGAGCGATGCGCTTTAATCACTGATTGTTGACCAGTCTCTCTGTCAGAGTCTCTAGGGGAAAGGATCTAGCTGCGATTTTTATTTATTTATTTATATATTGTTTTTTTCTTTTTATAATATCTACAATTAGATCTATATATATATCCAAAATACTTCATTTTGGATGTATGTCTGGATCTTTTTAGATCTTCTTCAATACTTGTCATCTAATAAGGTTTTTTTTTTTTTCATTGCAGTTGCGTGCTTCGGGATGGCAAATGGAATGGAATGGTCCCAAGGACAATCCTAATTGGCAGATAACCTCATATCTGCCAGTATGAATCAGGCCTTGGTTTGGTGTGTAAAAATGTAAAAAATAAAAGTAGTTCGATATGCCTCAAAATATAAAAAATTGCAATCAATTCACATTTTACAATGTTGTTGCAGATTGCAAAAATTACATGAATTTGAATTTTTTTAGTTAAATCAAAATTACTAATGTCTGCTCTGTGATGTACCTTAAGTCATGGAATTTTCTTTCAGAAAAATAGTGGTTTGTTTGTGAATGCCTTATCAGTACTAAAAATTGTCAATTTCACTGACCGTTAGCCAAGCTTACATATTTACCCGATCCTGACCTCGAAGTGGTACATAAAAAGGAATTTTGAGATTAGAATCGGGTAAAATACAATACTGGACAAGCGGGGCAAAAGTGAATATTACAAAACGATTGAATTCCTCGCCTTCAGCTTGGAATTCAACCCTTTGTTTTGCAAAAATCGAATTACCCCTTATTCTACAGTAATGTACCATAATTAAGCCTATTTCCTATTTTTCATAGAATGTACTTATCAGTTATCAATTTTCTTGAGTCAATTCACTAATAAGGTAAATTAGAAACTAACACCCTAAAATTTCTTTGATTGCGAATATTAAACTTTTTAATCTCATGCTTAAAAACCTGTTCGGAACATACTACATTTCTTACTTCTGTATCAGTTCAGTACAGTGACAAAAATAAATTTTATTTTCATACGGAATCATCTCTGAGCCTTATTTATGAACCCATTTTGAAACAGTGTATTAATGTCCTGGGTCCTTTTCAGTATACACACCTCAAAAATGACCAAAGCCAGGGCTTTTGGCAGAGCGTGTTGAAAATGGTCCGGCCATGTCGGATGTGAGAGTATTCCTCATCCTTCACGAAAAATGCGGTGAGAGAAGGCCGAAAAAGAGGGAGAATGTCTGATTTTAGAAAACTTCGCGCCCAACACCGACCCGTTCCGCCTTTTTCCGTCAAGACACTCGTTTCGCTTCTCCGTTTTTGCTACCCTCCCTGATACGTGGCGTTCCCTCCGCGTGGGTTCATCCTCAAGGTTCATCTGTATCATTCACGATTGTCAAAACTTCCATGAGCTATGTAACCAAACCTGTAACGCTATGTGTGGGTAACTAGATCGAAAACCCAAGGTATTAAGAAAGTATTCAAGTACTGCATGAGGTGAAGAACGAATGTACAAAGTTACCGTTTCCGATATTTTATTTGGGACAGCGTATTTTGCATTGGCTTTCGTGGCCTCGAGAATAACCATGTTTCCGCAGATCCCACATTGCTGTGGAAAACCAAAGTCCACAGTGGCTTTAAAGAGCTGGGCTGTAGAGAACTCGACCCAAATCGCCTAGAAGTAAAGTTATCTAGGGCTTGACAAGGATGTTCCATGCGCATGGTATTCGTCATTTATTCACGATTCTTTAACCTGATGTTTTCTTATAACATAGGCATATATATGTATTCCAACAGTTTATAGCTGATGTTTGGGTAGGGGAAGGGGGGGGGGGAGGTTGAACTGAACAAACTAGTTCTCGCTTCAGTGTATCACCATTTGGCATTGCGTTTCTTCTATGCTTTTGGATGGGTCTTACGTGCATGAGACACCTGGTAATTACCATTTTTGCGCCCCCATTACCAAGTCCGAACACCCAAGGGACGGATCCTCTGCAGAGGACGAGTTCCAAGCTAAGTATTCAGGTATTGGATTCGTGTTAACTACATATTTTCTGAGTCGAAATATGGCATAGTTTCTATGCAGGTATGTTTATACATGATTTTTTGGGAGGATTTTTATTATGAATCGCATATTATTGGGGCACCTTGGATAGGGTTTAATTACAATTGGTTAGCGATTTCTGATTGTTTTTAAATTGTGCCGTCTGGTCACGAAATTCAAAAGAATGAATAATATGAATTCAATTTCAAAAGAACCACCTGAGGAAAGCATTTGATAACGAGTGTAACGAATTGTTTTCAAATGTGTGGTCAAATGACAAAATTTATGAAAGCATGGTACAATGCAATGAAATCGCACTCGTATTATGCATTTAATTACAATTTTGCATGCAAAATTGTTTTTAAAACTGAGTGTGAAAATGTTGATACTACACAGCATGTTGCACCCCAAGTTGGATGAAAATAAAGCTGGATATCTTTGCGCACAGCTACGTCTACCTTGTATTTGATAACAATTTCATTTTTCAAGTTGTTTTTAAATATTGTGGCTATGATGTATAAAAGTAGTGCGCTGTTTGAGCAAGGGGGGGGGGTGTATTTTTGGCCTTTTTTTATGCCACAGGAGAAACACCTGTTCACCCAACGGATACTACATTGGAGCAAAGAGCTTTGAAAAATTGTGAACAGACACCTTTTTTTTTTATTGCACAAGGGAGCTTGACGCGCAATAACTGTTTTCCCGAGCTTGAAGAGAATTTCTGTGGTCTGCTTGAACAACTGGCAAGTTTGTCATCCAGTAGCAAGAATTTTCAGGGAGTACTTTTGTTGATCGGTTTCGAATTGCATAGTGGGGGGGTATGGGAAAAAATGTTTGTTTCTGAGTCATAGGAAGACCCCCAAAATCCGAGGCTGGAATCTACCTCGGTATATTCGAATCTTGTGAAAAATGCGAAATCGAGTTCGAAGGTAAATTAGGAATCATGAACCAGCGAGGTTGAAAAAGAGTTGTTAAGTACAGTTGCAGTACTTTTGAAGTTACTTTAAAATGTTACGTTTCAATTTTCTGAATAAATCGAAACATTGTATCCATTTTTCAAATCGTAGGAAAATGGTTTGGAGATTCAGGTACGATAGAACATATCTGAAGTTCTGAACGCCACCCAGAAAATGATAAGTACACTTGAGTAGATAATACACGTATTTTTCGATTATTGTGTGGGGGTTGGAAAAATATGTCTGTCCTAGGAAAGTCCCATGGATATTTAGGTATGAAAAAATCAACAAACATGCAGAGGTCTTGATCATCACACAATTAAAAATTCATCAGACAAGCTGATGAGTTACACATGATTCAGTGGAAATATTATTTTCGATTGGGGGTCTGGCGGGGAAAATGCGTTTTTGAGCCGCAGGAAAATCCTTTGGAGGTTCGGGTTAAAGGGAATCATCTGATCGAGCGAGCGTTGAACATTTATATCTATCAAATGGACTATCCAGTACCCCAAAATTTTTTTCAGATTTTCATAATTGTTCTATGCACTTGAACAACGAATATGAGGTCAGTAACTTGTTGATAAGTAGGAGGTAGGGAGCACTAACTTTTTTTTTCACAGACCATCATTCTGCAAAAATTAAGTCATTGGCTATATTTGGGAAAACTTGGGTTTTTTTATGAGTGGTTAGAGAGTCGTTTCATTCGTTTTGGGGTTGTGCGAATACGAAAAAAAGACTCACGTTTCGGATACGTGTGCGAAATTGGGGAACAAATCGGGATTTGCATCATTCAGGGACTTGGCGAAAATACGAAGATGATCTGAGTCGGAGGACCACCTCCCTTGAGCAAAACTGAAGATTGCGGAAGGTATAAGAGGTCCAAATTTCTGAAATGTACTTGAATTTCATTTTTTGTATGCAATGTATTATTTCCTGCCAGGTTTCAATGAATTTTCCATTTGATTGAAAATTTCTCGGTCTGAGGGAGAAAAAGGAGGACCATTTCCGTATTTATTCGTCTAATTGGCAAATGAAGATTAATGTGTCGTGTGATTGAATTTTGCGTGCGGTTTAGTTTCGTGGTTTTTAATGTCTTAGAGGAAATGTGAAAAAGTTTGATCAAAAAACAATTTTATGGGTTGGAATGATGCCTTGAAGTGATTGGTTTGTAGAGAATGATAATTTGATGGCTCGAGTTTTGTGAACAGTATTGTGACCATGACTGTAAGTGTTCCGTGAGAAATGGTCAAATAAATTCTTTGGGGGTTGGGGTGGGGGTGCACTAATTTTTTTTAGCTTGAGCGAAATTTCAGGACTAGTGACTCGTGCATATGATGAGTTCCCAGAAAAAAATTCTCGATATTTTGCCAAGTTATCTGTACCATAGTGAGAAATTTTCAAGATTCAAGATTCTTCCAAGTCTGAGATCTGCACTGAAGTAAGCAATTTTTCAAGATTCTGCTAAGTCAGAGATCAAGTCCAAATGATATTGAGATAGTCATTGAAGATGGTTTTTGGAGATTGTTCATAATCCTACGAGCAAAGCAAGAGAACGACACAGAAGAGTTAATAGAGAGAGTGATATTCATCTACCAGCAAGGATTGAAGACATCAGAAGTTTTTTTTATTCTTCGTTTTACCCTGATGAGTTTTTTCGCGTAATAAGTTTTTTTTAGTCATGTCGGAATATATAAGTATGATCAATGTTTGGCGAGCGAGTAAATCAAAGAGAATACCCATTTGAAGCGATGCGAAACATAGCTATGGAAGAATTGGGAGAGGTGCAGGGGTGGATTCTTCATTTGTTTCGACCATCATTCATTGGCGTCTTCGAAATTTCATCCTTTGTCACGAGTACGTTCACTTTCCTGTGCTGTTTCCTGGGGTCCTGTGAGATGAAGCAAAATGAAATTATTTTCATATGTAAGTTTTAAAAATAATTGTTCAGTTCAATTTTTCTACATCAACATCTCTCTATTCTGAAATCTATTTTCAGTTTGTCAGCGGTGCGGGTTCTTGGTCATCTTCGTAGGTTGCGGTTCTTACCTCTGGTTTGTCATCCATGTTGCGGTTCCCTTTCTTTGGTCATCTTGGGGCATTTCCTTCACCATTCGACCCCCGACCTTGGCGTAGACCTCCCTTTTGCGGTTCCCTTGCTTCGACTTCGGAGCTTTGTCGACGTCAACTCCTGGGTAGTCTCTCTTGGTGGTCCAACTTCCAGTGGAGGATGGACTTCAGGAAAGATCCTGCGGAGCTTGGTCGCGGCGGAGACTTCTGGAGACGGCGGCTTGGCGGTACAGTTTTTCCCCCTTCGGTTGCGGCGTGGTTCGACGGTGCGGTTCGTGGGAAAGCGCGTGTCGTGGATGAGCGAGCGGTTACTTTTAGTACGCTTCGAGAGGATTTCGCGGTTTTATCTACAGGAGCAGGGCAAGCAGAGTTCCAGCATGATCGCTCGTGTTTTCATAAAATTTTGGTGAGTAATTTTGACTATACAAAAAGTACATTTTGGAAGTATGAAAACAAAAGTTGAATGATCTTATTTCGTTTCCTTGCAGAAGAATTTTCGAAACTTCATTGTTCCCAGTATCATACTTTCTTGGTTGCTACTATAATTAGTGCACCACTCCGTTTTACTGTCATTAAGAAAAATAATTTTAATCTATACAAGATTTCAAATACAGATCAGAACAAATTAAAACGACTACTTCCTTGAATTTCACAAACAAGAAAGCTAAACCAAAAATTAGAGGAGAAATGCAAATAACACTTCAAATGAAGAAAAGAATTAAGACAGTAAAAGAATTAAGACAGTAAAACGTGAAAAGGGACAAGGAGTTTCAGAGGTTTTCACCGTGGGACTTCGAGGGACACATTACAGAAGACACCACCGCCGTGGGACGTCGTGGGACGTCGTGGGATTTCGAGAGGGTCGCCGCGGGATAACGTAGGATTTCGATACAGGAGGATTGGGACATCGTGGGACACTTCCTTCCATTCGAGGATCGTCGTGGGACTTCGAGGAACGGGACATCTGGGCGTCAGCGTGGGACTTCTAGGGATGATGAAAAGAGCATCTTCGTGGGATTTCGTGGGACATGCAACTCCGAGGAAGACGAGTCGTCGTTAGGATATCGAGGGATCAATGGGGGACGCTGGATTTTATATCAGTATTATTGAATTATATTCCACAGAACGATTTTTCAAGAGTGTTACATAAAAACAATCCCTTATGTTTTCACAAGAAACGAGAAATAAGGATTACAGAATTTTAATTTTCAATGATTCTTAAACAGAGCAACGAAATTTTTTTAAAATCAATAATAAACGCTGACGAATACGAATCAGATTTTCCTACTTCAAAATAAACTAACAAAAATTGTAATATTTTCCCAGATAGCCTACAAATTATTTTCAATAACATGTTAAAAATCATGCAAAACTTGAATATCTGAGGAAATACCAAACAGAGAAAAATGTGTTGAAATTACGATCAAATGCTTGATAATGTATCATTAAATTTTCTATACCAAAAAACTAACTATGTAAAAAATAAATTGAAAGAAAATTAACACGCACAACAAAAAGATAGCAATAAAAATTGTAAGCTAAAAGAAATATGAAAGAAAAATACCGTACAAGATATAAAATAAACATAAATAAAAAAAGAATACAACGAGTATACGAGCGAAAAAATATATATAACTGCCTACTGCGAGTAAAAAAAACCCGCATTTTTTCACGTCATTGATCAAATCAAAACTGAATAAAATTAAAAACTAAACTAAAAAAAGCAACACAAAGAAATTATGTTCGAAGTCTTGAAATTAATAATTTTTCTAAAATAATGAACCAGAATCGATTTATGAAAAATGAATTCGTGAACCAGAATCTACTGATGAAACTGAAATTTGTGAACCAGAACTGACTTACCTGAATTGACTTCTGTAATTGGATCCCCAGATGTTCGAAGAACTATGATTGAAAAATATTTAATATAAGTTAAATTAGATCTACGAAAACCGATTTACATTTAAATTTATTGAATGTTAGCGCATTGAATAATTAGGACTTTTGTAATTCATGTTACTGTATTGAATACGTTATGTTGAAGAAATGTCAAGTACTAAGCAAGCTTGAATATACCTCTGAAGAAAAAAAGAACAAACATTAGAAATTATCGCCAGAGTAAGAACACCCATTTTTTTTCCAAAAAAAGGAAGTTGGACTATGTTGAATATGAAATAAAATAGAAATTTCTATGCATATTCTATTGCAAATTGAAAGTTTTGTTTAGTCATTATTACTTAAAAAAATGAAAATGACAATGCCAAAAATAAAATGTGCAATACTTTGAATCTCGCAGATGATTGATAAACCAGCAAATATCGATATAAAAGAATTGCTAGAGGAATGTAAACAAAAAAAACCGTCAAATTGATTGAATCATCCTACAATGAACATCAATGCGTCGACGAAACCTATGTAATATAATGATTGGCTGAATAAACAAAAAGCCAAAAGTATATTAAAGACTATTTATTTTTCCCTGATACCGAATTAAAGCATTTTATACATCTTATGTTTCTAAAATATGATATATTTTGCATTTTGAGTTGGTAAATGGAAAACCATCTTCGTACACTTACCATCAATATCGAACAGCATGCATGGAGAGAATCCGCTTGCTAATATATCTCTGAGCTTTGCCCTGCTATCGCAGCAGGGAGAGAATCTACGCTAGGATACTACGATAACAAACGTGGGAAAGCGGTGGCAGTCGGACTTTTATTGATCGGATTCCATACTCTAATGCCAACGATCCCATGGTCATAGCTAGGCTGAGCTCAACAGCATTATTGCTCCGAATCTACGATACAATAGAGAAGGATCGGAAGCAACGCATTTCGCTGCGTTGGTAGTGGCAGAAACGTGTCTAGCGCGAGGCCGCGAAGGAAAATGTTTTTTTGGGCACAATGGGCACTCCCGAACCAGGGAACGGGGGAAATGGGATTGCTCGGACGGTTTGATGGAATAGCGTGGCCTCCGAGCAATTATAGAAGGCTATATATTCTTAGCTAATTGCTCGTGGCTTATGGCTCGCGCAGCAGGGCGGCAAGCCAAAAACCGGGTTTTCCAGCACTTGTGAGACGCTTGGGCCTCTTAAAAATGACGTTAAAATAAAATGTGACATGCGCCGAAGAAAGGGGGCTTCTTACTCTGCCTGGCATGATTTTATAGGACGAGCGATCGCAGCTCAGCCTGTGCATTGGAGGCATAGGAGTAATATCGATTCATATAGAAATCTAAAAATTTTTTCAGAGTAAGCCCCCTTTCTTTGGCGCACGTCACATATACTATTTTGATTATATTATAATCCGGGTGTAAACGGCTCGAGATACCTGAAAAAACCAACAGTTCTTGGCCCACCGCACCGCTGCGCGAGCAACTAGCTATGAATGCGCTTTTATGCTACTCACGCTATCCTAGCTCGGAGTACATAAATTTATAGTAAGTGGGTGGACCCTTTTTACCATGCCTACTGCGGAAATCTAATAGCATGAATCGGAGCTTTTTTGTCATGCCGTCAAACCTATTACAGCATGTCCAGTCACATGAAATACTAGCACCGTGTTCACTACCCGGATAGCAAGCGCGATCTCTCGGTGTGCGATGAAACGATTTGAAAATTTTGAATTTGCCAAACAATTTGAAAAATCAAAGAGTAAGGACACCAATGTGAAATTCAATGAAGATCGAAGTAGTACATATAAGACTATTTAATTTATCTTTTGTTCAAATATCTCCAGAAGTAAAATGAATCGCAAATGCTGAAATAAATGCAAACTCAACAATCCTTATTTAGCAGCAAATTTGAATGTGTTCATAATTCAACATTTATGAAACAATCAAATGCTCACGCAGCTCTAAGCAACTTGGCTTCCTTAGCCTCTAATAGTTCTTTTTCTTGTTCCTCTAAAACTTTGGCTCTTTCCTCTCGAAACTGCTGGAACTCTTCTGCATTCAAATCACGAACGACCTCAATGCCACACAAATGAGCAGAGTGAATAATATTTTGACATATTAGTACCATTGGGGTGAGAGCATTGCAAGGATCTTGTGATTTTATTTTCGCAATTTCGTATATGTGTTTCAGGGTGACTTTTCCAGCGATTTCCTGACCTATAAAATATGAGTACTTTTTGAACAAGTAACAGGGTTCTGTTGTGCTTGAGAAAAAAGTGCTTTAGTAACACAGTTTGTTCAATTTTATAATTACAATTAGAAAGAGAAGCATTCGAGGACTTAGAAATTCAGAAGCGAGTAATTAAAAAAGTTCTTAGATCAATTATAAAAGTTGAATTGGTTTAAAATTAAAAATTTCGAATTTGATAATCTCTTTTTTTTTTTTTTTTAGAGAAGATGAACAAATTCGTGGGGTGGTTTTTCAGTTTTTGCCAAGAATAAAAATGTAAGTTGAAAAATTTGCAAGTGGCTTACCGGGTTGTCTGGCTCCTTTTTCGATTCCAGCTGCTTGCTTCAAGAAATATGATGACGGTGGATTGTAGATGACCAACGTGTAGGAACGGTCTTCGTTAACCTTGGTCCTAGTTGGCAAAGGGATGCCAGGCTTGATGTTTTTTGTCCTTTCATTGAATTCTTTGCAAAACGAAGCAATGTTAACATTCCTCTGTTGGAAGAAATCAAAAATAAATTCTAGTGTTTCCTACAAAATTAAAAACTGAACACATTCAGGAATAATACATTTTGCAAGTGGAGAAATGATGGGAATTTTTTTTTTGTTTTTCTATCATCAGAAATGACGGAGTTATTAAATTATACAAGTTCTTTTTCATTTTTTATCAAAAACTCGACGATTTCGTAAATGATGACATCACATTCTAATCTCACCTGACCCAGCATCGAACCAAGCGGAGGACCCGCCGAAGCCATCCCTGCTGCAATATTTGTTTGCATTCTCCTTTTTAAATGGTCTACTTTATCAGGTGGTATCATATTCACTGTGAACTTTTTCACGACTTTCATAGTACGCGACATTTTTGAACGTTTTTGTTATTTATTTCGCCTCACTTTTGACAATCTTCTTACGAACACTTACGAAGACAACAGAAGACGCAAAAGAACAGGGACCAGGGTGCAGAAACTTCCATAAGAGCCAATGTCAACTTTTAATTTTAGGATCCGCGCCCTCTGGGACGTTGAAATGAGTGATGGAACTGACGTCATGAGGAGAGAGGGTAGAGTCTAGTTAAGCGGCGAATTCAAATACGCTCGTAACTTGCATAGCGTACTTGACAGTGTTCTATGCATACGTACAT
>JAPYZK010003508.1:0-11789 GCA_030522785.1 Platygaster equestris | reverse complement strand
TAATTAATGCCTCATTTGTTAGTTCCAAAATCGCCGATAGGGGCATGACCATCGATTTTTTCGCAATGAATGAAACTTCAGCAACATTTAAAAATATGCAAATGAAAAAAACATGCAGCTGAAATGAGACGATACTGACAATAGAAATAAGGAAAATTTTCAAGTTTAAGTAGAAAATTTGCAAAGTTATGTATTATAATTTAATTAATTATTTGTTTAAAGTTCATAATTGTGATTCACTTACTTTGAAATGATCTTAACTACAAAATAAACTTGATTGAAGAGATGTTGAAGGATCGCGACGAATCCGAGCAAACCATTTTCCACGAATTTTTCCTTTTTGGACCGAAATAAATAATTTTGGTAGTTCATTATTGGTAGTACTTTTACATTAAGGCACAAAACAATACTTGAAGTACCCGGTTATTTTTAATCGCGGAAAATTGAATTTTTTCTTTGGATTCCATTGCTTTTCAGCATCCTTGCTGGTGTTTATCATGAACAGTGACGTCACACGTAATGGCGCGCGATTCTGACGTTTTTGAATATGACACTTTTTTAAAGTGCGTATATCTTTGTTCAAACATATATTTTGGTGAAATCCTATTATAAGAAGTGTTTTTTCGTGTCACAGAATATATTCCATGCGTTTTTAAAAAATCGAAGATGTGTCTGTTGTGTGCTTAATGCAAATGAGTTATTCATGCGAGTTACGTGATTCATGAACCACCCCCAAAGAATAAATTTGGCAACACTGTTATTTTCTCCATGAAAGTAAGCAAGTTTGGCGAGTGTCATCCATACGCACTTGACTATATCCAAAATTCTGGCAGTAGTATATTATTTCGTATCAAGGGGCAGAAACGAGTGAAAACATGAGTCTGCACCTTGATACGAACTGTATTTTTTGTATCAAACACATTTAACCAGCGTTTTTGTTGTTTGCGTACAGTTACCCTGAAGCACCGTATACCTAAACACATGTGTTTAGGTATGAGGATCACCTATTTTCACGCGCAATGTGTACATCTTTCGAAACATACTCTTTAGGGTAACGGTACGCAAACAACTAAAACGCGAGTTCTAATGTGTGAGATATTTAAAAAAACGTGTTTGGCCCCGAATAATCTCTTAGTCTCCCGCGTCGGATTGTCCCAGCAAACCACCCCTGCGTTGGCGACCCTCAGCGAAACACATAATTAGCTAGTTGTTCGGGTTGTCGCATTCGTCGCAAACACGCGAAACGTCAATGCCCGAGTATAAATAATTATTTCTCAGGTGACGGCGATTTTTTTGCAGACACGTGTATTCGTGATTTTCAGAATTGCCTTCCTGAATTGCTGCATTTTGTCGTCATTAATGGTGAGTGCTGTTTGGATTACGTATTTTTTCGTCATTGTTTACATAATGCAATCGTCAATTTGAGCGGAGCATTAGCGGGCGATGGTAGGGAAAATTGCGGGTGAGAGTTGGGGAAGGGTAACTATCGATGTATTTGCGGATATCGAGATTTTTGTAATGTTGTGGGAAGATATTGATGTCTTTACAGCGTTGGGGTTGAATATAAATGTGTTTTTTAGCGTTCACGGTGAATATTGATCTTTTTAGGTTTTGCGATATAACTTTGCTATTGGAAATTTGAAAAATTATGATATTATACTCATCAATTAAGGAGAAAATTTGAAAAAATTTATTTACTAATCTCATTAATTTCACACTCATTCTTTCCAAAAAAAAAATGATATTAATGTTGTTAACGATTCATTTTAATTTGATTGTGAATAAAATTGAAAAATAAAAAAAAATTAGTAAATATGCTTTCTTTAAACATTTTTTGAAGGATATTCATTCCCATTACATAAATTCTAGTTCTCTTATTTGAGAATGAGCCCAAAAGAATAAAATTACTCTCGTGACGAATAAATAATTTGAAAAATATCTTCATTTTCTTACAGGAAATGAGCGTCTGAATGATATGGTATCACGCAATAATTTGACTCGTTAATGAAAGAAAAAATTCAGAACGTGATATGTAGCATTTTACCTAAACTTTTTTTTCTATTCCCAGATATTTTATCGTTAAATTTCTGCAATAACTGAAGAAAATGTCGACAAATTTTCAAAATTGACTGTACATAATTTTCCACAGTTGATACTTAATAGTGTTGATATTTTTTAAATTGTACACAAATATTTGGAACAATGAAAATATGAGGTCGGAATAGTTTTCAAATATTGAGCAAAGTTAAAAAAGATACATGGTATTCAGACGCATTTTTGGCAAGACTTCAGAGTTCATCGGAGTGTAACAAGATAAGACTTGAACCGGAAATGAACACAATATGATCTTTAAACAAATTTTAAGTATATTATTAACTGCATGATTAAATAATGTACACAATTTTCTAAAAATTCATGTTCGACACTACTCCGAGATCTCAATTTTACCGAATTATGTGTTACATCAGTCATTTCAAGGCATGTAAGGCCAGATTCGAAACAAAGTTAGTGACCATAGAAATTGCGATCGGAAATACGTTGAGAAAATCAATAAAATCCTTCGAAGCCATGTCTATTCCTATCATTATTATTTTCAATAATATATGACTGACATCAACGAAAAGATCAATTAGTGTAATCGACGCATTATCAAGAAAGCCAATTTTATCCTCATCAATAGTACCATTTGTGTGGAAAGTCACATTCGCGCGATGAGTCACATTTTGCTGGAAATAACCTGAAATTCAAAAGAAATGAGAAAAATTCGAGCATCATACGTAGATTTAATCAACTTTCAGATTCAGATTCAGAACTCTCGAGATTTCACATTTTCAAAGTCCAAATTAATGTAGCAATCGATGTTCTCAGAAAAGTATTGATGAAAATTGCGTCGCAATAAATAAAAACGTAGACAACCAATGATTATGTCAAATTACCTTTCGAGAAATTTATCTCTGTGTCATTTCTGGCAACGCAAAAATCAGCAATATTTAAGACAAAAAACGTTAAAACTATGAAGTTTAGCATTTTGCATGCACTATTTTTCCAATGGGTACTACAGCTGTTCAGCAGCATTGCATTATTTCCCCCTCTATGGAAAGTTCTTATCAATCAGTCAAGTTTTCTACGTATTTAAATGACGCTTTGTGCGATTATACCGGGTTGGTAACTACGAGCTTTTTGTCAACAATCCAACACATCCATAGAGGTAGAAACAATTGGAAAAATGTTATTTGGTATTCAAATGATCGACCTAATGATTTTTCGTCGTATTTTCAAGATTGTAGAAGAATCAATAAAAACACGCAATTTCCATAAATTGAAGATCATTTCCTGTTCATCTTTTTTTTTAAACTTCTGAACGATTCCATGTTCATATAATCATATCACTCGACGTTTTGTATATTAAGCGATGTATAAAAATTTTAAACCTCAATATACATACAGGAAAATTGTCTTTTTTTATACGATTTCGTAATCATTACATCAACAATCGTGATTAACGAATTCTTCTTCTTGATTTTCACACATTATGAAGCTGGGGACTTTTTGAATATTTGGAATTGTTAAGATACGATAATTTATTGTTGTATTGTGGAATCCATTGTTTCATAGGAAGATCGGCTAAGCTGATATAGCAAGGACATCAATGTCACGCATTTGAACCATTTTAATGTAACAAAGTAGAGACCTCTAGATCAGGTCTTGCAGGCTATGTTTTAGAGGGCGCGCGGCTATGGATTATCACGCTGAACAATGTTGTTTTTTACCACATGTCTATGTTTCTTTTGAGACCTGCGGAGTGGCTCTGAAGTTCCGTTTTCCAAGCGATGCTTGTGCAACGAGACAAAAAACCTACTTTAAATCCCTTGGGCAGAAACCATACTTTTTCGCCCGCTGGAGCGGGCAAAAAAGTATGGAATTTGCCCACTACGGATTTAACGTAGGTTTCTTCTCCCTCATTGCAAGCATCGCTCGGAAAACGGAACTTTAGAACCGCTCCTCCATGTATTAAAATGACGCTTAAAACATACACATGTGGTAAAAAATACCGTTGCAGAAGTTGGACTTTTACTCGTCCTCGTCCTAACCTCGTCAAAAAGTCCAACTTCTGCCCTTGGTGCGAAACATACTTTTGTCACTCTAACCTGAAAAGTCGTATTTCAAATGCATTTTGAGCGATTCGTAACAAAGAATTATGTTCACGCCTGGTCGCAATTGCCGAATTCGGCTCTTGAAACCATCAGGTACAAAAATAACTATTCTCCTTGTACTTATTGTTACATTCTTCGGGACTCTTCAGAGACTATGAACCCACATATCAATGTAGTGAAAAACCCTAGTAGACATGTTTACGTAAAGTTTACATTAATATGCGGACGCAGTAGCGTGAAATTTTATGTAAACTGTTTATGTGAACCGTTTATATAAACAGTATAGACAAAGTCAACGTAAAGTTCGTGTAAATTTCATGTAAACAATACACTAAATTTTCACGTAAACTGTTTATGTCAACAGTTTGCATAACCTCAATATTAACTCAAGCCTATAAATTGGGACAGTTAACATAAAGTTTATGTAAACTGTTTATGTGAACTTCACATCAACGTGCAGACGCACTGGCATGTGAACTTCACGTAAACATGTGCGTATAACACTGTTTACACCGTATGTGCAATGCGTGTATGTAAACATGTCTACTAGGGAACGTTGTACCATCATTGCAGAATTTGATTCATAGTGATGATACAATGATCTGTATCAACTGCAACCGCATTATTCTACAATTATGAATGAATCATGATCATACACAATTTATGAATGATTCTACAATGATGCACTTCCAGATAAATCAGAGTCATTACAGAAGTTCTGTTCCGAAATATGATATTATTCCATAAAATGTACGAATACAGTTCTGCAGATCTCGTGAAATACAAGAGTGATCATTTTCTTCCTCGAATAATGAAGTCACTTGGACCATTGGTCGGAAATTATGGAATTTTTCGAAGTTTTGAGAGCAAACCTTGACTTCTATTCATTCCAAAAATGTTTTCGGCCCCATTGAAGATCTCGAATCAAAAAATTCGTATAAAACGGAAAAACGTAACGTTTTCTCCTAGCGGAACTTTTATTACGTAACGAAGTGTCAAGGTAACTGATAAACCCGTGAGTGTAAAGGTAAATTACGAGTTTTTCCAATGTTGAGTAATTGCTCACTTTCCATTTCACACGTTTTTTTCCGCGGCGCATATATGTTGGCGATGAGGAAATTGTCCGTTGGGCATTGATAACAAAAAAAAGTCGCCGCGACCCAAAACGCTGCAAATTTCAGTATTTTTTCTCTGCATAGGGCATTTTTTTGAGTTAACAAAATGTTAATCTCGCGCGATGTTTTTCTTTCTTTTTGTACACTTTTGCTGGTCGGCGGCGTGTTCACAGACGCGAAACGAGGTGAGTGTAAATTGAATAAATGAGGCATTGCTAGTCATATAGATCTGAATTATTCTTGAAAAAATGATATAAATTTCTGAAGTTCCAGAACTCATAGAGTGGCAACAAAATTTTTATCAGTGATTTTTTTTCAATGAGATTATTAATGGTCGGAAAAATAGGTACATGAAGTTTGTGGAAAAAAATTATTTTCACAAAAATATGACCAAAGTCGAAAATCATTTTTATTCAAATGAACGTAGATTATTTTTTATCAGGTCCGTACTGTGGGCTATTGAACTGTGATTTTCATTCCCCCTCACCCCCCCCCCCTTCTTTTTCTGTTTTTTTCTTACGCATGAAAATTAGAACAAAGGACAGTTAATGTCATTACAATGAAAAGAAAATTGTCCCTCGATAAAATATACACGCGTTTACTGAATCAGCATAAGTAACATTATTCTGAAAAATTCACACTAGTATACGACATTTGAATAATAGCAGTGAAGAATGTATGTGACTGATAACTTTTGTAACTGGTCATATTTTTCTTTCGGGATTTAGATTGTGTGGAAACACGTTGAATAGAAAATATGTTTAATTATTACAAAGCCACAATATTCAGCATTAATAATAGTGTCATTATACAATTTATAATCGAGTTTTTCTACTGAATCTTATATAAACTTCGTTTATTGTTCAGAAATGATTATTTGAACAAATATGCCATACGATTTGTTCCTTAAGAAAGGCCTCACTAACATTTTCACGTAAAAATCAGCTAAATCCGAGTAATATTGACTGAGACATGGCGAGTTTGAAATTTCCTTACGAAACAATCGATCTCAAATTCCGTCGCGAGATCCATCATCCCCACTCTTGCCTACTAGGAAGCCCAGGCTCTTGCGCACATCTGGTTATTGCATGGAGCCCTTCACGCGCTATTTATTTTGCGATTATTTGAAAAATCTCATTGATTCTTCGGCCACTTTATAACCCCATGAAATTCATCTTCCACAGAGAAACGTGGCATTGTCCAAAAGGTACTTCCAGCTTTCATCACAGATAAATTCGCGGATATCCCCATAGTCGCGAATGACATCGCAGGTCGATTGATGGGCGGAGCTTTCCCGTGCACGATTTACCAGGACGAAGCAAAACCTCAATGCACTGGGATAAATAAGGCTCAAGGTGTTGCTGACATAGTCAAAGGCCTTATAAAACTCATCACTGAGGCTATCCTTCTTCCTGAACCAGTTGCAACTCTCATCGACACTATTTTCGACACTTTCATCGTAGGATTCTTCGACGTTATTCTAGGTGGTTGGGATGAGAACGTCTATAGCGAGACATAACATTTGAGTGGAATGACAGTCCATCCATTTGTGAAAAAAGTTGATAACAGTTAATTTCGTGAATTTGAGCGGAAGTCGTTTCTTCATCAATTGAATGTATCCAAATTGCAAAGCATCCGAATTCTATATATGTATTATTCGTTGATAAAATTATATTTTATCATAAATACGTAAAGAACAGAGGGTAATTCGTTTATTTACATTTTTTGTACCCACTCATCCATGAAACATCAGGAGAAATCTTTAAAAATTGAGTGTAGCACGCAGAGATGAGTGTAGTCGTCGAAAATAAGCTCGAAGTCATGTGTATTAAACAGTTTAGTGCATTTTCAACCGTCTAAATGTGTAGTTGCACTGACTAAACAGCCATTTAGTCTATTCAACACATCTGTGTTCAGTTTAAGCAACAAAACGTATACTCGTTCACACTTTTCGTGTTTAGTTTGGCCTACCTAACAAATTGTTCGCCTAACTAGTCGAAATCAGTGCGTTGAACTGAGTTATTAGTGTTAGCGCACAGTAATTTATAACCTTAAAAATCAAAAGTCGATTTTCGTCCCGCGGTGCAAGCATCGCTCGAAAAACGGAACTTTAGGAAAGCTCCACAGGTATTAAAAGACGCGAAAAAGGTACACATGTGGGAAAAAATTTTTTTTTTCACCTAGGGATTTTCATTGATTGTTTCAACTGTCGGAAACATAATCTAGTTCGAGCAATAAATTCAATCGGAGCTGACCATGGGGAGTGAAACGTGAAACGAGTTTTCCGACGTGGAAAATGGTTTTGTTCAAAAGTACATAATTTGTCAATGGATTAATCAATTCGAATTCCACAGAATGGAATATTTTTCTGGAAGTAAAATATTTTTCTGTACTTACTTTCTTTTTTTGGAAGTACTAAGTAGAATATTTTTCTGTACTTTTTCGTATTCTTCATCAAAAACAATTTTCAAACAATTGAAATGAATTTATTGAGACGATAAGCTGACTTTCATTCACTTTTCATAACAAACGTAAGCCATTTCAAATCAGTCATTTTGTTTCTCGTAAAACTGACTCAAAATTCGTAATCGACAACCATGGAAAGAGCAAAGTGAACCTGTTTTCAAATTATTTTCACAGGTGGCCTGTGCACGAGCCTTTGACAAATTCTTGACCAAATGTACCAACAACGCTTATAACGTTTTTACTTCCTTTTTGTGAAATGCGTCCGCTAGTTTGAATCCACCATTGTGTTTCACAAAACAAACTGTAAATTCGTAATCAGCAACCCTCAAAACCCCAGTACACCAATTTTCATTGAATTCAAATTACTTTTTGCAAATCACGTCTGTCATTTTGAGTCCGCCTTTTTGTTTTTTAGAAAAATGACTTCAAATTCGTTATCAACGTTTCCCAAAACCATGAAACACCGAATTTTTTTTGACGTAGCAAATGATCTTTATACTTTGGCCAGCTTTTCGTGATTTTCAACCACTGTGCGCCGTGGTTAATAAACAGGTAGTCGCCCTTCAAGTTTTATCATTTTTTCAGGCTGACTTTTTATGTAAAATGAATAAAAAATTTTTCGATAAATTATTTCATGAAAAACAATTCATGTACATTACAGACTGAAACTTTGCCGATTTCCATAATTTTCCAAGTTCCATAAAACTTATATGAATTGAGTTAAAAAAAAAATAAATATGGAAGATTGTATTTTTGTACTTTATTTTAATAGTTGTTTGAAGTATTATTGACATACTTTCAACATCAAATTCATATAATTCGTTAAACGAGAGAATCATACATCCTATTGAGATGCAAAATTTCACTACGTTTATAATTTTAAAGTCAGCCTTCATACGTGGTGTGAATAGGGACATAAACGTATATTGTCATTCCCATCAACGAAGGAAGATTGGGTAACTCAATTTCGAAGTTATGAAACGAAGAAGTTAACCTAAAAACGAGACGAACCATTCAAAATATTAATCAAAGCTGCAGTTTCAACGCATGTGACAGTTTTTATCGCGCTTTTATTTCCGAGCTCCTGTTATTACGCACCCTCGAGATCTTCGCGCGATAAATCCATGGTGTTCCGGAATGTCAAGGACGCATGTAAACAACGGCGTACATTATTTTAATCACTATTCACATGTGCGGAATCACTCCTTGTTCGCGTATGCACGGACACGCGTTTAATTACTTTCGAAGACTTGGGTACTTTTTCATGCATTGTTGCACTGGTTTTCGAATCACGGAGTTGACAGTTAGAAAATGAAAGCCGTAAATAGACAATCGAAAGTTCATACAGCGATCTTTTTTTTTAAAGGGAAAATTCAAGAAATTTTTCCTAACTCGTTTCATTATTGTCATTTGTGTTGTCTATTTTTTCTTTTAATTGACGGAAATTTGTGTTTTCTATAGTAGAGTAATCCATTATTATTGACAATTTTGCACATATAATTCGCATTATTTCTAATCATGTCGGATTTGCTGGCTATAGACCTTTTTTGAAAGTTTTTGCGCAGTCGCAATTTTAAAGGAAACAGGAAGAACAACCGAACAAACAATGCGTGCATTTTCCATAGTATCACTATAAGCTATATTTTCGTTGGTATAGTTTGACTACGCATGTGATCATTTAAAGACGATCGTCTGTAGACGAATTGGCTCCTAAAAATCGTCTGCAGACGATTCCGCCCGTACCAGACGATCGCTTTTAGAATCGCTTATACAAATCGTCTGACGACAAGCTTTTTTGAACGATTTTGCTCGCATCAGACGATCATTCGCAGACCATTCAGCTGTACGATCTTTTGTGCAATTGAAATTAAAAACATTTTTTATCGATTTCCATGCGACAGAAAGAACAATATAGACATCGTCATACATTTCAGTATGGCACTTTTATTGCACGTCGTGTGTAACAAATCCTTACATATGAATTATAATGTGTTATTCACAATTTATCTATTAATAACTAGTGATCACTTCGTAGTAAATAATCACTCCATTTCATAACTACATCAATAATGAGTCATTGATAACTTAAAAAATTCAAATTACTTCGATTTCTGCAGTGATTAAGGTGGGGGCACCTTCCATAATAATCACTTATCGTTCATGCACAGTCTGTAGGCGATATAATATAGATGATGACGAACGATTTGTCTATTGACGATATAATTTGTCTGTAGTGGACGATATATTTTTTCGCTAAACAACATTTTTGTCCGCAGACGATATATTTCATACACAGGCAATATTTTTCGTATATAGACGATGAACTGCAGACGATATAGTGTTTTCACAAAAGATATGTTTGAGTCTAGACGATATATTTTTTCTGCAGACGACTTCTGCGATATAAACCATCGCTTGGAAGCGTAAACGATTCCATCACAGTTCGAACGTTTTTCTATAAACGATCGTCTATTTTTTAAACGATTATTATACATGGATATATAACCAAAGTTCCGGAAAATATGGCGGATGGAGACGCATGCGCCGGAAAAATACATGGAAATTCCTGTTTTTTTAGTGTTGACGAATGCGACTCAGGAACTTCTTCGACTTCAACCAAAAATACTAAAGTCTCGTTATTCGAATCGATCACAAGAAAAACCTCTTAAATACTCTGGTAGTTATTTCTTAAAACGTGTTTTTTTTTTTTTTTTTTAAGGATCGAGAACCTCTTGGGAACGTAATTTTGAGAATATCTACGAAAAAACTGTGCTTGTTACAACGTGGCGATTTCCACGATTGCAAAACACTACCCGCGGTTGTAAAAACGAGTCGCAGTAGCATGTTCCAGTTCCCGAAATCGTGTCATACGCAAATCATTCTCTTTCAGTAATCCGATGATGCAATTGCGCCGGCCGATTGTTGGCGCTCACACAGGAGTACCTAGATGTTTCGCGCCGCGTACTCTTTGTTTTCGCGACAATGCTCGCCAATATATACACTTTTGCTTGCATTGAAGCGTCAGTTCGTACGCAACGCTCCGTACATTTAGCTTTCGCGCGGATTCGCGGTTTTCTTGTATCCATCCTTCAGTGAATCTCGTCATTTTTTTTACGACCGCATATGATATTTTTTGCCTTGAGAGGAGTAATAACAAAATATCAGAATATAGAGTCGATTTCCAGGCCGGGTTGGGATTGAATTACAATAGTGATTAATTTTTACGAAATTTTTTAATCATTTTCCGAAACTCAGGTAGCTGCTTCCGAACTTTGAATAATTTTTCTAGTGATGGACGGAAATCAGTTTTTCGTAGATTATCTGAAAAATCTTCTCAGCATTTTGGAAGTGACAGTGATTAATACATTTTTCTTGTTTTCTTCTTCTCTGAAATGCTACATTATCGTGTGATTTTTGACGACAGAATTTTTAGAAGAGTTTTTTTTAGTTCGGATATAAGCGAGTTGGAATTTTCTATTCATGTAATGGAAATCAGCATAAGCAAAACCTAAGTCAGCCAGCTTTTTATTATCGATGCGTGAAATAGGAACTCGATGATAATGCATCGAGGACGAGTCTCGTGACTATTTTTTTTGCCTAGTTCAACGTGTCCATGGACAATTACGTAAGTTCATTCGACGATCGCGGAGTCGCGGAAACTCGTCATGGCCGATCTGGGAAACCGGGAAAGTAGTGAATGAAAAGACCGGAAAATGAGGCCGAATTTACCTTCGGCTGTTTTTGGGATTGTTTTCTTGGTCCTCAGCAATTTTGGTGAGTAGAATTATAACTGGTATCTAATATACTGAATAGTGCCCGACACAGGATACATATGATTTATTTTCTGGATTTCCCTCGCATTGATCTTGATTTTGGGAGTGCTCATGGGGTTTTTTCTGTCAGAAAAATACATAGTTTTTATTTTACACCACCCTCCCGGTTATTTGTACATTATTGGTCCAGAATTGTATTAAAAATTCACCTGAACTTTTTCTGAAATACAAATTTCGAATTTCAGGCGTTGTATTACCGTGTATTCAGATTTTTTTCATTT